>VMDO01038241.1:0-13647 GCA_007922755.1 Pedetes capensis
AGTCAGGAGAGAACAATCCCTGGAGAAGGACATCATGTTTGGAAGAGTGGCAGGTCAACGGAAAAGAGGAAAACCCTCCACCAGATTGATTAACACAGTGTCTGCAACAATGGGCTTAAACATAAATAAGATGGTTTGCCTGGCACAGAATCGGCAAGTGTTTCGATCTGCTGTACATAGGGTCGCTATGAGTCGGACTTGACTCGATGGCACCTAACAACAACAACAACCCTTCCATGTTTTGGGCTGGGGCTTAGCTCAGTTGATAGTGTTGCTCTGCATTCTCTTGAGACCCTGGGTTCGATCCCCAATACTGCAAAAATGGAAGAAGGACATAGCAACCCACTCCCGAAATAATACTGAAGCAATGTGCCATTGAAAACCCTATGATATAGGGTTTTAGGTTATAGCACCACAGTGTTTCAGTCTGTTGTACAGAGAGTTGCTATGAGTTGGACCCAATTCAATGGCACCTAACAACTTCCATGCCTAAAACCCAGTCTCCAATATGTGTCTCACTTTGAATGCTGTTCTGCTTATTACAAAGTTATAGTGATGACCAAAATATGGCTGATATTTTCCCCACCTTTACTGAGATATAATTGACAAAACTATGTGTGTTTAAGGAATATAGTGTGATTCTTTGATATATAAACATAGTGAAATGAGTATCATAATCCAGTTAACTAACACATCCACTACCTCACCTAGTTACCATTTTTAATTTGTTTTGTGGTAAGAACATTTAAGATCTACTAACTTGGCAAATGTCAAGTATTGTTAATATATTCTCATTTATAGATGGAATCTAAAAAGTTGAACTCATAGAAACAATAGAATGACAGCTTCCAGGAGCTGGAGGGTGGAGGAAATACAGAGATGTTGGCCAAAGTGGACAAACTTTTAGTTTTAAGGTGTATTGGTCTTTGTTAAAGGGTTCAGTTTTCTTGGAAAATCTAACCTGCTGCCATTTTCATGGGTATGTGTTACAGCAAACTATATTAATAGTACTGTGTTGGAAGCATGAACAAATCAAGTCATACATCAAAGTTTCTCTTCTAGTACTAAATTCCTTGCCATTCTGAAGCCTATTTGAAGCTGAATGTTTCCTTTCCAAGCTTTTAGTCTCTATGGTGGTTCCAGATGCCTTTAGAGCTCTGAAGTGTCTTTCACTGTTAATAGTCGTTGTCAGGTTCAGAGACTAATGTGTACTGCTACTGGAGTGATTCATTATGTCTGAGTGAAGAACTCGAAAATGTGGAATAACCCTAAGGATTTTCTCTAATGAAGCTGTTCCAATGTAAGTGCTCTTCAGGGAAACTGTCATTTCTATGTAATAATAGCCTACTTGGTGCTTCATCAAGCCTGTGTTTCACATTAGCACCTGCTCTGTGCCAGAAAAACATTAAATAAGCTAATAATATAAAATATGTTTATAATATATGGTTTATTAGTAGACCTCCCCTTCTCTAAATTTTGAATTTAAGTCTCATATGTCTCTCTTATTGGGTTGCTCCTATTTAGAGTAAAATTAATATAGCACATAGCAGATTCATACAGCAGATATTATAATTACTCTCCACATATTGGGTTTTAAAGTTTGAGAATCAAATATAAAATTTAGAGACCTAAATTTCATGATATTTTATGTTGCATATCTATAATAGAGGGGCTGGGATTTAGCTCAGTCGGTAGAGTGCTGCTCTGCAGTCTCTGAGGTCCCGAGTTTGATTCCCAGCACTGCCAAATGGGAGAAGGATGTGGCAACCCACTCCCAAGGCAATCCTGAAACAGTCAGCCATTGAAAACCCAATGAGGGTCGCTATGAGTCAGACTCAACTAGACAGCACCTAACAACAACAACAGCAACAACATCTATAATAGAAATAGTATAAAGGGCCGGTAGTGTGATTTATTTCCTTTCCATTGCCAAATGAGACAAACAGCAGTCTCAACTTTCCTTGAAGCATTGTAACAGTCTAAGTAACTACTCTGTATCACTTAAGCTTCAAAATTAAACAAGATCAGACTTCCTTTCCTAATGGAAACAAAAAAGTTAAACTGCATACAATCAAGAAATGCAGCAAAAATTTGAAGAAAAGGTAAAAAAAAATACTTTTTCTGCTTGATGACCTTCAAAACATACTTCTGAGAATTGTTTAAAAGAAAAAAATGCCAATTTTTTTTAAAAAGACACAAAAGTGGATGTCAGGTTCAGCCCATAATCACTTTCTCTGTACTATTTTTCTACATGCTCAGAGAGGATTACATGGATTTCAGAGACTTGGTCCCAAGAAGGCTGCAATTTAAGAAATAAAGTATGTTATTCTATCTGTGGTCTTTTATAATATCATAACTTCTAGCTAAAAGGAGTAAGAAGAATATGAGGTTTTTTTGCCAACATGTAGTAGAAACTCCCAGTCCTTGCTATCTGTCTCCTGCCTTCCCTAAATAAATGCTATGAGATTAATTTACCTATTCTGCTATTTTTAAAGTTAGAAAAGAAACTTCTATCTAAAGTGAAATATTCAAGAATGTACACCAACAAGTGGTGCTACATACATTTACTAATGCTCTGGAATGACAAAACAGTATTCAAGAAGGAAGGGAAAGTCATGATGAATATTTTAGGTAACTCCCTCCATGTCTATGAGAAAATTTGAAGTTATATCAAAGAATATAATAAAATTACATTTTTCATATTTATGAAATCTTGTTGAAGTAAAAGGTGTCTCCAGACTGACGTTATTAATAAAAAGAAATAATTATTTCTAAAAAAATTATTTCCAGATTAAACTAATGACACTGAGGAATTTGAGCAATTTTATAATACCTGTAATGAAATGTCACTTTCTCACAGCTAACAGATATTATGAATATAATAGAGAAGTGCTAGATACCAAAGCAAAAATATAAGATTACATTTCCCTTTCCTCATACTATTGGTTACATGAGACATGACTATAAAGCAGAGAAACTGATTTTAAGAGCCACATATTATGTGATTTAACCTTATAATGAAGATCATCCTCTCAGAACATCAAACCTAGGGTACTTGAATGGGATCATAGTTAACAAGTTACTTATTAACTTGAAAAGAGAACTATCTAAAATTTTTGTACAGGCAGTCCATGACTTGGAATACTCAACTATTAATTAGCAATCATAAAACAAGGGACAGAGAAGTCTTAGAGCAAACCTCCCGCCACACTAAAGCAATGGCCCTTACTTCCTCATTCAAAAGTTCTGAGAGGTCATTCAACAAGAGAGAGGGATGACTTGGCTGAGGAAGAGCAAACTGGGAGGGAGAGGCCTGCTTTCATGAAAAGGCAGAGGTGGAGAAAATGGGAAATTTAATACTTTTACTACAGATCTTTTTTATTGTTTTATCTCCTGCCAATGATGAATGGAAATTAAAAAATTCAGATTTCACTTCCTCATAGCAATATGTTCATAAATCATGGTTATAATTGAAAGCAAGTGCAAACGTTACTTCGTTTAGCAACAGTCCTTTGAGCATGCACTATGTGCACAAAGCTGAACTGTGTCCCAGGGATATGAAATCAAGTAAAACAGACTGGGTTTATGCCCTTCAGCTTGTCAGTCAAGTAAGAGCCAAAGGCAAGTAAAATTAGAATGTAGTGGGATAAAATCCTAAAACAGAACAAGGAGGAGTAGTGGCTGGAAATGACACTAAAGAGGTAGAGAAGCACCTCCTTGAATTATATGGTAAAAAACATTGGATTTTATCTCATGGGCAACTTATAAACATAGTCTTGTGCTAATTATTTTAAATGAATTTCCATAAGTGTCTGTTTGGCCTCCATATACCAGGAAGAGAATCTGAAAATAATTCTATAAATACTCAGAATGATTTTATTTAGATTAAATTCCCAAGTAACCAAATTTGTCCAAATCCATTTGGTAGAGGTTAAATTAATCCTTAAAATGAAATATATCTGATTATACATTAAACAGGATAGCAAGGAAAACCCTATGAGGGTTGCTGTGAGTCAGACCTGATTTGACAGCACCTAACAACAACAACAACAACCATCATAAGAATATTAACCTCTCTGGATATTTAGCAGAAATAAAAATATGTATCTGTCCACATTTAAATCTCTTACCAGCTGAATCCCATAGTTCCTTTTGCCTGGCAGACTTGCTCTTCTAAGATATTTTGTAGCATAAACTCTTTTATCAGATGGATCAGAGCCAAGCAGAACATCAAACACTAAATTTCTCAAAATGTACAAAACAGTGGAGAGGCAGCCTGCACCTGCAGCCCCAAGAGCAAATGTGTTGAATAATCAAGGATCCCAAACAGAGATGCACTGGGGTAATTTACTCAGCTAATCATTATATGAAATAGAACATTTGATTTCTGCACCAAAGTTGTGTCAAAGTAGATGCATACTTCATTCGATTAAATAAGACACCACAAACAAAATCATTTAACTCAATAGGTGATTCTTAGGAAGGACTTAGTTAATCTAAACACCTTCCTTCGAGAGGCCACTGTGTCTTTTACTTTTGTGCATATATAGAAGGTCTGCATGAAATCCTCAGCTGTTCAATGTGATCTAAGTCCTTAGTGTATTGTGGAAAGACACACTATGCTTTTAGATGTTATTGTTGTTGTTAGGTGCTGTTGAGTGTGTCCAACTCATAGCGACCCTCATAGGGTTTTCAATGGCTGATTGTTTTTTCGGAATTGCCTAGGGAGTGGATTGTCACATCCTTCTCCCATTTTTGTGGTGCTGGGAATCGAACCCGGGACCTCAGAGACTGCAGAGTAGCGCCCTACCAACTGAGCTAAATCCCAGCCCATGCTTTTAGGTATATGTGTAAAATACCCTCAAGAGAAGCACCATATTACTCTGCTAGTATGCATTTGAAACTGAGTCTTTGAGAATACATGTGAGAACACAGAACAGGGCTTCTTCCCTTAAAAAGCCACAGAATTAGTCTTCAGCCACTTGGGTGTTAAAGATTAGGCAAGTATAGCAGCTTCAGCTCACTTCCTTTCTCTGTTATTTCCTGGCCTTTCCCAACCTTCACCAGTTTTCAAATTGAACTTCAGTTTAAACAGTTTTCTCGTATAAATAAAAGAGTTTAAGTTTCCAAGAAAATATGAGGAAAGTAAAAGTCAAATGCCTCTAAGATGAACTATTATGGTTTTCAAGGAGTTTACTAGAGAACAGTTGCCATAAACTAGTTTACAAAGTGGGGCTTTTTTCTCTTGTGTTTTGTTGGTTGTTTTTCCTTGCGTTGGCCTTCAAATTCCCACTTCATATCCAGGGACTAAAAGGCAGCTTTGTATACCATATCACCTTCTACATCAAGTACTGTCTCTCCCCATAGATGAATACATGCCAGACACTTGGATACTTATACAGCTACCTCCAACATGCACACTCACACAAACACACACAGTCATACATATCACACAAGGAAGAAGCACTCTTCTACAACAGTTCTTGAAATGTTGTGAATGTATTGGCTAAGTTATGATAAATCAGTGAAGAAAGGAAAGATTAACCCTTCTGTCCTTTGTTGCCTATCAATGTATCTATAAATTTTACATATTTAGATTCTTAGCCATGGAAAGTTGGAAAACATATATTATATGTCACATATTTTTTACACAGATCTAAAATTCACATTGAACTAAGTACAGTGGTTAACTCTGGGATGAGAAAAATGGAGAGGGGAGATTTCACTGTGTTAAACTATATTTCTTCAATTTCACAGGTTAACATCCCTACAATTGGAAATTGTTTTACAACTGGTAGTGAGTTGGTGCAATTAGAAGTGTTATTTTTGTTCTTTTTAATGCCATATAAAATAATGATCCACCTTAAGATGTGCCTTAGGATCTATAAAATATGTTTGTTAAAAGCAATTGCACTATGAGTGATTATGACTTTCTTATGATCTTTAGTGTTTTTAAGTTTTTTAGATAAAAGGAGGAAAGAATTTAAAAATGAATGAAAAATGGGATAAAATACTGACAACAAAATAGAAGTTAACAATGGAATACTTCATGGCAGAATTAAATATCATAAGATGCATTAAATTGTACTTTAGTTATTTGTATACCTGTCTTCTATCTAATTAGAGTACAAGAGACCATGACATCTTAATTACCTTTGAATTGCCTCTGGGATGGAGCACACTGCCTGGTAACAAGTTTGTAACTTAGTAAATGTAGGTTGAATAAATGGATTATGAAGGGAATTATCTTTTAAATATATTACGGCAAAGTCATCTGGATCACCTTTCATGCTTCTCAGATTTCTTAGGCATTTCCTCTATAGCCTAGGAATACCAAGCCTATGGAAATAAAAACCAAAAGTTAAAAGTAATAGGACCCTAAATGGGAAATTGACTGACTTTTCTTTCTTGATAATAATCTAGTGGTATGGTGATGTTACCTTATATATCTGTGATTAAAACGATGTTATTATGACAAAACAGCCTGATCCAGAAGAGTGAGGGTTCTTCTCTGGGTTCTTCTTACTTCCAGTACAGCATTTGACCTTCTCTAATAAATCTCTCAGGGCTGGGATTTAGCTCAGTTGGTAGAGCGCTGCGCTGCAGTCTCTGAGGTCCCGAGTTCAATTCCCAGCACCACAGAAATGGGAGAAGGGCCTGGCAATCCACTCCCAAGGCAATCCCGAAACAGTCCACCATTGAAAACCCTATGAGGGTTGCTATGAGTTGGATACTGACTCGACCGCACCTAACAACAAAACAATAAGTCTCTCAACTTCTTTCCCTTTTTGAAGAGAGGAAAGGACTCATTCATCTTTGTAATCTGAACAATGCCTATCGTCTAGTATTCTATAAGTGTTGGATAAATGACATGACTGAAAGATGATTTAGATTTGCTGCTGCTGCTGCTGCTGCTGCTGCTGCTGCTGTTGTTGTTAGCTGCTGTGAAGTCAAGTCCAGGTCATAGCGACTCTCACAGGATTTTCACTGGCTGATTGTTTTGGGATTGCTCTGGGAGTGGATTGCCACGTCCTTCTCCTGTTTTGGTGCACAGCAGTGCTCTACCAACTGAGCTGAAACCCAACCCTAGATGATTTAGGTAGTAGTGCTTATTGGTAGCAGACCACAAAGACACTGCTTACGAATTTAACTATTTGACAGTTAAGCAGGTATAGAAGGCAGAAAAATGATATCCCTAAAGATATTCTCATCCTACTCTCTAGAATTTAAGCATATATTACTTTACATGGTAAATAGGATTTTTGAAGATGTGACTAAATTAGTGCTCCTGAGATGAAGGATTACCATAGATTATCCTAGTAGCCTCAACATAATCACAAAGTTCCTGGTAAGAGAGAGGCAATGGAATCCAAGACAAAGAAGGAAACATGGTGACAGAGCAGAGGCAGGAGTGATACAGGGCCATGAGACGGGGAATGGAAGCAGTCTGCAGGAGCTACAAAAGGCATAAAAATGGATTCTTCTTTCGAATTTTCAGATGGAATGCAACTTGGCCGAGCCATTTTAGACTTCTGATTTACAAACGTGTGAGATAGTGAATTTGTGTGCTTGAAGCCATTGGGTTTATAAGTAATGTGATATAGCAGTGATAGGAAACTAATGTGCCAGGAATAATTTTTGGCTTTACATAGAAGGAAACTCAACTCAAATTGGTAAAACACTAAAGCAGCAGGAAAGTGCACAGGCTTATGTATCAGAAATTTTGATATGGACAGAATGAGTTCTCCATTGGCCCACTGATATCAGCAGTGATGCCATTTAATTTCATTCTGTATTTCTATTCTATTGACTATACCCTAAGACCAATTCCCTCATTCAATTGGGAAGACTGCCAGGAGCATTTGGAGTTAAATTCTTTCTTGTTCGCTTTTAGCAGGCAATAGCCCAGCTTGTCATAATTATCTACCTTGATAGACTTGGACCATCTAAGGAGCCTCCCTCAAGGGGCTCTTGTGACATGGAAGAGGCCTGAACAATATCATGGTTCTATTAGGAGTGGGATAAAGGAGAATGTATGCCAGATGGGATAGTCAAAATGCCTTCTAAAGTGTTTCACAAAATCATGTGATTAAAGGAATGTAGGGATGAATGTGATTAAACAAGGTCCAGGACACTGTGCCCTTAGTCCAAGGTCTAGAAAGCGAGTTCCAGCTTTTCCTTGGCAATGTTTCCCTTTGCTCTGTAAGGACAGTTGTATAATAGAAGGAGCATCAGCAGTTAGTAAAAACTCACGACTCATTCTGACAAGCTTAGACTGGCAGTTACTCTGGACTTTTCTCCACCTGGGGAACGGCAATGTGCCCAACACCTTGGCTCATCATCCTACCGTCTGGCATACCTGCTGCAGGTCACAGAACTCTGGATTAGATTGACAGTAGACAGCCTCTTGTGAATCATCCCTAAAAATGGTGCATTCCCTTTGAAAACTGGTAACTATGCATACATTCTCATCTATACATCGCTGTATTCTTCTGTGATTAAAATCTGTTTCTTAATACTAGTTTTACAAGTATCTGACATAGTAGTTCTAAGGAATTTCCTGTCCACCCAACTCTTTCAAGGCAAAGTAACAGGAAGAAAAGAGGATGCAGAGAGGACATCAATTGGATAGTTTTAACATATAGACCAAACTAAATCCTTTATGAGATATTTCATTTAATCTCCAACTTTCAGTGCATTAGTTTCTTCAGTTTCACACAAGAGAGGTAAGTTGCAAAAGCATGTACATTTCAGAGTTGTTATTAATCTTTTGGCAAAATGAGCCCCAAGCCCATGTTCTTTCTTTTGTACTCTTAGAGGTACTCCAAGAATTGGCTATCTGGATAGAGTTGACCTACAAGTATCATCCCTTCCTATCCCTGTGATTGAAAGTTTATCCCAGGACTAATAGAAGAAGTCCTAAAGGGAAACTGAGAAACCCAAGAAGCATCAAGCTTTCCCCTAATTTGTTTGAATTAGAGGTCGAGCTGAGGAAGAATCTCTCTAGCCTAGTTCTAGAAGAAAACTGAAGGTGTCTAGCATCTTAGTCCCCCCAATAATCTATTCTATCCCAAATTAATTATAAGGGAAACTTGAATGTGAATACATTGATCTTTCGGATTGGTTAGAGTAATTTGGTTTGCCAGATGGGTTTACTCTTTTTCTACTATAGTCCCAAGCATTTACAGAAGACTAACATCAAATCAAAAGAAATACCCTTCTGTTTCTGTGAATTTTTTCAGAAATAACACACAATATACCCCGGCTCATATGTACAGGTCAAGATAACCAGGCCTCCAGGAAATAGCTCCAGTCTTAACCGACTGGACAATAAGTTTAACAAAGGCAGAAACTGTTTTATGAACAATGCCTTCAAGTTCCAAACACAGTGCCTGACCCATAAGTTATTCTTATATGAAGCAATAAACTAATCAAAGAATTGACAACTTTGGAAACCTACATTTTGTCAACAAAAAAGCCAAGGTTAGAGAAAGATGGTGAAAGGGGCTAAGTTAGTGTCATTCGTCAGCAACATTTATGGACCACTTTGTGGTCTCAAACAAGGCAGACTACTAGTGAAAACCTTTAATGTAGTGCATATTCCACTATTGGTGTTTGTGAGGTAGAAAGTAAAGGTCCTTTTACCCAATAAGCCTCACATGAATTTTCAGGTTTTGCAAAATGTTAGTGTTTGAAAAGCATTTCTAGTTACTAGCAATCTGCAAGAAAATGCCTAAAAAGATTTTCAGAAACATTTCTAGTGAACTCTACTGAAATTACATTTTATGTAGTCCTGTGTGATTGCTTTTGCTTTATTGTTCAAGAACTGTTAATAATGAGAGTTTTAATATGCAGAAAATGAGCAACAGAATAAGCCTGAAGATTCTTTTATTTTTTAATAAAAATGTAAAGACCTGTTAGAGTCTATTCCAAGGGATAATTTACTAGTCTTTACATTGTTTAATTAATTTTTTTAATTTAGAAACAAATCAACATATAAAGAAGTTAAAACAGAACATATCTCCCAAATGAGGTGGCCTTAAGGCTCTCAGAATCAACAAAACATTTTTTCATGGTGGTTGTAAATTGAAATCACAGAATAGATGTGACAAAGACCACAACATATGTCAAGAACAGCAGTGATTCAAACATGATCATCACCGTTTGAATCACCATTTCCAGTGGATGTTTTCCATGATTTGAAGTCAATTATTGCTTCCACTTCTACATTAGTGAAATTGGTTCTTTTCTCCAGAGAAGAATTTAGTAAGGAAACATTTATGGACAATTTCAGTAAATAAAGGAAAAGGGGTCCTGATTTCTTACTGAATCCTCTGGGTATGAATAATCTCTCCAATCTGCCTCCAGTTCCTAAGGGGATTCTTGGTACCTTTTCCTCTTTGCAAGAAAAGGCAGAATGATGTCTGGTTTTTTTCCAGAAAAATATTATGCTTAATAAAAATTCTAAGAAAGAGTTCCTTCCAAAGCACTGATTATTATGTGTTTGAAAGAACACTCAGGATGTGTTCAGAGCATAGTTTAAGGGACTGGACAGTGCATGTACATTTTCTAAATAGTTTTAAACTCTCAGTCACTACTAATAACATATGTTAAAGCTAAATTTCCAGAAGTTCCTGCATCAAACAGATCCTTGATAACTTAGCAAAATCAAGAGGTGCTTTTCTTTCAGTAAAGTTATTTCAAGTAGGAAAGAGCAATGATGCTTTTCCATGTGGACAAATTCATTTTGCAATAGTGCGAAACATGAAGAAGCATAATTCCCAGAGACAGTTGCCTCTTTTCTGCCAACATTTTTCATTTTGAGTAAAATATTCTCCAAACGCTCAAGAAATTTCATTATTAGAAGGGGAGCTGGAGCATCACATTTAAGCATATTTGGTAAAGTTTGGAATGGAAGGTAGACATCTGAACCACCTACAAAACTGTTGATGTGTTCTCCGCAACTACTGATGCTGAGTGCAGTCAGATTTGATGGGTGAAGCTAGCTAGATAAGGGTCTCCAGGTGATGGGCAGCATCAGAATCTGTCATCTCCAGGAGAATACTGGTGACTGTACTATTCCTGTCCCTGGGGCACCGAATTCAAAGTAATAGGCAATTTGTCGCTTACTTCAAGCTAAACAAAGCAAAGCAAAACAAAATGACAACATTCTATTACATGTCAATATGAATATACCAAGATCTGGAACACCATTTAATTCAGATGAGAACAAACCATTCTGCCTCTGTTATCTGGAGTATTGCTTAACCCTCAGCTTTGCTTTGAAAGCCAGACCTCGCTTTGCATCCTCAGAGCAATATTAATTCAGAACTGACTTGGATTTGTTCCTTGGGCAAAAGGTTAAGTGATCCATAAATTTATTTCCCTGTAGATTTGGGAAAAGAAAAGTAAATATCACTGTGATTTGTTAGCCAAGTTTTGCAGCAACAGAATCGTCAAATATCCCTCCTGTAACCAGTCAATGCTGTGTGGTGAATAGAAAATTATTAAAATATTTATGGCTCACCACATGAATGATGTCAATGACCAGAAAGATCAAATCCTAAAAGAAATATGATTAATAAGGAATGTCTCTAGCCTGCCTCATTTTTGACTAAGAACTAAATTCCATTACAAATGGCAAAACAGCATAATTGGTCCCTGAAAAATTGCTTTTTGTTAGCATAATTTCACTGTGTGGAAATGTTCAGTATTTCTAAACCAAGAGGTATTTGTTGTAAAACAGAATCTACATTTT
This sequence comes from Pedetes capensis, assembly GCA_007922755.1. NCBI lineage: Eukaryota > Metazoa > Chordata > Mammalia > Rodentia > Pedetidae > Pedetes > Pedetes capensis. Next base: position 11,759 of record VMDO01038241.1, read on the forward strand.
TCATGACCTAAACCTTTAGATTTTCTGGACCCCTCTCCAATGACTCAACATTAGTTTAATAAGTACCTTTATTACTCATGGCAGGTGGTGGTGAGTGCAGCAGATTTTTTGATTGTAGGTAATAGCCTTCAGATGTAAACACTCTCATGGAGGAGGATGTGCTTGAAAAGATAATAGTCATGGAGAGATTCTTAGAGATGGCACCCTCCTTTCTCAGCAACAATGGCTTGGTTGTTGTATATCCATCAAGCATATTACATCAGTCTGTGCTCATTGAAAGTTTCCATATTGAATACTAGCCTCTTTTCCTAGATGAAGAACATTATGCCTTTGTCCCTTTGTATCTCCAAATGTTGTTCATTATACAGCCAGGTATTAAGCTTTTTAACTCTGGGAATTGTGAAAAGATGTGCCAGATATATAAAATTCTGGAAGAGAAGGGCCTCATGAGCCCAGCTTGTTTGAGCTTTGGCCTCTACAGGAACACCAAGGGTCACCAAAGCCAGGTTGGCTGTGCCTACCCTCACACCTGTGTTTTTACTCATATTAAAATCTCCATCCTTCTTTAGTGCCCCTTTTTCACTCTCTTGTCCTATAAGATACACTTCTGTTCAATCAGAAAACTACTGACTGAGCACATCACACAATACTTTTCCCTGGCATAGAGAGATAGACAAAACAAATATGTTCCAGCCTTCACTGAACTTATGGTCTAGTGGAGAAGGCAAGCATCATGTAAGATTATTGCAGATAATTACCTCAGCAATTACATGCTGCTCGATGCTGGGAAAAGGTTCAAATGGTTTGAATATAAAATGGCCCCAAAGGCTCATGTGTTGTAGGCTTGTTCCCCAGCTGGTGGCACTATTGAAACATGATTGGATCATGAGGACGATAAACTCATCAATGGATTCATTCATTAAAAAATTCATAGCTGGGGCTGGGGTTTGGCTCAGTTGGTAGAGTGCTGCTCTGTGCTCTCTGAGGCCCTCAGTTTGATCCTCAGCACCACAAAAACAGGAGAAGGATCTGGCAATCCACTCCTGAAACAACCCCGAAACAATCAGCCATTGAAAATCCTTTGCTACGAATAACAAGGAAGCACTGTTGGGCATGGCACAGTGTCCAGGAGTGTGCATTCTGTTATATATAGCATCGCTATGAGTCAGACCTGACTTGACAGCACCTAACAACAAGAAGTTCATAGCTGAATGGGCTATTAGGAGATGGGAGCCTTGTTGGAGGAAGTAGATCATCGGGGTTTATCTTTAAAGAGTACATCTTGTCCCTGACCCTTCCCTATCTCTCTTTCTCCTCCTCCTTCTCCCCCTCCTCCTCCTCTTCCTCTGCCGCCTCCTCCTCCTCGGCCTCCTCCTCCTCCACCACCACCAGCACTTTCTCTTCTCCTCCTCCTCCTCCTCCTCTTCCTCCTCCTCCTCTTCCTCCTAATCCTCCTCCTCTTCTTTTTCTTCTTCTATGTTTTCTTCTCCTCCTTCTCCTTCTCCTTCCCCTTTTTCCTATTTAACTTGTGCAGCACTGAGAGATTTTTTTTTTATTAGAAATTTTTAATGTACATCATAGTGTGATTCATTTTGACATGCTTTTCGTTGTGACAATTTTCATATATGCAATTTGATAAGCATTATACATATAGGTTACCCCTTACCTTCCTCTATGTTTCCCCCCTCCCCCCTTCCTATCTAAGTTTCCCATCCAAGTCTTCTCTATCTTTTACTATATAGTATTTTTCTATATGTCCTTGGGTTCCATTTCTGTTTATGATAGAAACTTTTCCTGTAGTGGTCTTTGTTTCTATCTTGTTAGAACAATTACATGCGATTTCTATTCCATTTGTATTGACCTCATTCTTGTCTTCCCTCCCCCCCTTT
>VMDO01038242.1:0-13646 GCA_007922755.1 Pedetes capensis
AACAATAAATAGTGAAACTATAATGTATGTTGATAGAACAAAGTGAATAAATTATAAGATAGCTAATCGATAGAATACTATGCATCAGCTCAAAAAAGGAAGCGGATGTGCATATAGCAGACACTAACCAAGCTTCCATTTGTTGTGCGTTTTTTGTTTTTGTTATTGATTTTTTGTTTCTTTGGATCTTCAGCCTACATACCCATTTATGACCTTAATGGAATTCTCCCTTCATGAGATAGGAATGCTGAATAGATTTAACATGTGTAACCTGCCCCTCTTTTCCATGTATCTCTGAGTGGGCCCCAAAAAAATATTTTCTATAACAAATCCTTTGGCTATTTGGCAAAAGACATACAGGCATTTAGAACATTAAGAAACAAATGTTAGACACATAGTAAATGCTCAATAAAACTTATCCATTCATACTTTCCATCTATACAAAGCACCACAACATTAACTGGGATAATTTTGCAGTGCAGAATTTGAAATTCAAACATTTGTACTACTGTACCCTGGCTATGGAGCTAGAACTAATTTCTGGAAATCAAAAATATCACTATAGTCTACCACTCAGAGCAAAAGCAAAGGGAATTCAGACTAAAAATCTCATAAATATCATAAATCCATTATATGGTTATTTGCAGGTACACACCCAGGAGCTGAAGAACTAATATCCTTAATGAATTACAGAGCCCCTCCACCCATGTTGTCTTCTTTATCCAGACAGTAAAGAATATAGGAATAAATAACATGAATACTGTGGAACATCTCTCTCTGCCATGATATTTAACCAAAAGCCAAAAGGACTACCCAATATGAAAACAATAATAGATTTGAAACATGTGTGTGGTGACTTCTATTCTATTGATCTATTAATTCTACAGCTTTGTTGACTGAATAGATGGACAGATCCTGGAGCATAACAGTGTGTTAATACAAGGTGTAAAGAAGTGGATTGAAACATGAAGTTTGAGAAATCCTGAAAATCCAAGTATATTGAAAAAAGGAGATCAGTTACACTGATTCTAGGCCAAACACAAAGCTTCCCTGCTAAAGAGTTGGATCTTGGAAGGACTGCCCTCAGACTGTAACTAATCTGATCCATCTGACACAATCACTCCTCCCAAGAGATAGGACATCACACATTCCTAAGCTAGTACCATTGCACATTTAGTTTGTTTAAAGTCACCTTGTTCTGAGTCCAGGATCACCAAGCAACTTCTGATTCCAAGTTGTTTAACTTTGGAGAAAGAACAGACTGATGATACAGATTTTGTTTCTGAACTCAGTGTACTTTGTCCATGGTTTCTAACTATGATGAAGTCTCTCATGCAAGTTTGTCTACAGAGAGATTGTGTTGATCATGTTCTCACGTGTGCTCCCAACCCACACAATAATTATATTTTCCTTTGTTAATAAATAAGTTGTTATTCTTGTGTCTACTTCAGTCATGCAAGGATTTTGGTGAGCATGAGTCAGATTTTGAGGGCCTGGTCATGAGGAAAGGCAAGTCTTCAGGACTTTAAAAGATGATAAAATTTTACTGGCCTCTCTCTTAGATGACACTGCACACAGGAGCACATGTCCATTCAGAATCTTCCTAAACATTCTTGTTTCCTTCCTCTCTCCTCTGCTATTTGTAACATTTGTTCTGTGCCCAATGCTTCAACTCTTATTCCTTCATCCCTATTGCATGAAAATTTGATTCCCAGTCATCCCTCTATTCCTATGCCTTCACTGAAGGTTGCAAGAGGGTTTGCTGATACTGCAGTCATTGTTATTACAGATCATGGTCATATGATGAACGTAAGCCAGGGTCTAATTTTTACTGCTCTAGCCAACTATATCTAGAAACAATTGGTACTTGATGTCCATCTCACTGACTTTTTTTTTTTTTTTATGAGCTCAAGGGATTTTTTTTTCCCTAGAGGTATTGCTCATTTGTCGCTCTCCCAACAGCTCTCTGAATTTGCCTGTTGCCCAAATCTGCTGCCAAAGCCAATAATCTTTTTTTTTACTGACTCTTACTTGAATATATGAATCTGGATTCAATAAAGAAGTTTTTTGCTGATCTGTTAAAGAAAATCATCCCACAAATGATTAAACTTTTCTCAAGTCCTCTTCCAAACAAGTACTGGGTTGCCCAGAGATTTATCTTGGCAACACTTGAACACAGCAAACGTGTAGGGCTTGCTGGGTAAAAACCCATCATTAATCCTCAGAGAAGTGACTGAGTTTACTTGGCATTTGCCTCTGGCTGTTCACCAAACATGTAGAAAGCTTTTTTTAGTGACAAAACAGAATTAAGGCATTCAAGAGAGAGAGTGAGGAATGGAGAAAAGGAGGGAAAGAGAATGGAAACACATAAACAAGAGAAGCATATAAATGTTTCTTTGGATTATGAGTCAGAATAATATGTTACACCCAAATATGGGCTTAAGTTTGTTTTATGTTGTATTATTTTTGTAATTGCCTTTCTTAGAGCAAGTCCTACATGGGAACAAGGGTTTCAGAATGGAAGAGCATAGAAGTTTTAAAAATCATTATTTCTCTAATACATAAGTTAGCATCTGAATAGCATCTGAATCCTAATAAAATAAATCCTAATAAAATAAATTCTCCTTTAAAAAGAAAAATGTGTTAAGAGTTCCTATATAAGGTAATGTTTTTCAACTATTTTTAAATCAAGTAGTATTACTTATGCATATGTTTAAATTGATTTCATTTCGGAAAGTCATTTTGTTCAAAATTATAATCTTATGCTATAGCAGTTAATTAACAACCACATTTAGTTTTTATAGTTTGGTCTATTTGGAAGATGTCTTATTTAAAACACATTTCATCAAGCTAACCACTTTTAAGTGGAGTGGTTTATGACATCATTGTGTATACATCTGACTTGTACAAATTTTTAAAAAAAGAATTAGCATATAAGCTTTTTATTTTTCAGGCCTCCTTGACAGGAAAAGTGTAAACTATATCAACTACTACTATAAAACTAGCAACCTAAAAGAACACACACACACATATATGCAAACACACACCCTACCATATAAATACAAAAACAATAACAATGGTGAATTTACATCTTTAGAAGCCATCTAGCTCAATTTACAATGAAGGAACTAAGATCAAAAGAGTTACAAATTAGTTGACATATGATTTCCAGACATTTCTGCCCACTTTTAAAAACTCACTCTCAAAAAACATCAGTAATGAAAGCTCTAACTTTAGTCAACTAAAAGAGATCTGTATAACCCTAAATCAAATACATGGACACAGAAAGCATATAGGAAAATTAAACCTGTCATAGCATGATACAAATGAGAAGCCAGATTTTCTGACCCTCAGAATTCTGAAAAGCTTTAAAACATGGAGGTAGCAGTCATTGGACTGGGATTTAGCTCAGTTGGTAGAGTCCTGCTCTACAGGCTCTGAGGTCCCAGATTCAATTCCCAGCACCACAAAAATGGGAGAAGGATGTGGCAATCCACTCCTGAGGAAGTCCTGAAACAACTGTCCTTTGAAAACCCTATAAGGGTTGCTATGAGTGAGACATGACTCGACAGCACCTAACAACAACAACAACAAAGCAGTCATTATTGAAGCCAATTTTAAAGTCTACATAAAAAGCAATGAGAAGCTCAGGTACCCACCTTTATAGTTGGAAAACCATACCACTCCTGATCCCAATCCTAATACTTAACCAGGGAGCTCAACACTGGGACACCAAGCATAGAAGAACCTGGTAGGTGGTACCTTACTGAAAACTGGGTGATAAAATTTTATCTGCATAGAAAACAGTGAACCCCTTCCAAGTCCTTCTGCCTGCCCAGATTCATTATGCTGAAAAAAAAAAATAAAAAAAATAAAAACATTCAAATATACCACAAGAAGGAAGTTGAGCTTCCTTTTTATGACATAATTCCCAAATAAAAATCTACAGAAATGTGCAACCAGAGAGAAAGGACTGTTGACCATGTTGCTGAGATCCAGCAGTCTATAAGTCCCATCCAAACACACTGGTTCCACTCAGTATTTTGCTGCTTCTCTCTTAAATATAAACAGTCCGTTGAGTGTAATCAGGCATTTGAGAAATGTGAATGATAGAGATAAGATCTGCCTTGCTGGGCTTTGTGATAATTACATGAGTTTATAAATTGAGAGCAACTGCCAGAATGAAAATGCTTGTAATGTATCCATGAGATTTTTATATAATAGGCAATTCAAGTGTACATTTCTCCCCCTCTGAAAATAAGCATATTTATCTTCACAAATGCTCTTAAGGGTAGACAGATGATCAACTGTCCTTGTTGCAGTTATTTTTCAATAGAGAGGAAGGATTGTATCCTTAGCAGCTTCTTTAGACAAGCTTGAAACGTTGTTGTTTTTAAGTACCATGAGTAGGATCCAACTCATAGCGACCCTATGTGCAACAGAACAAAATATTCCAACACTGTGCCATGCCAGGCACTATTGTCAGTGTTTCTCTGCTGTTCATAGGGTTTTCAATGGCTGATTGTTTTGGGAGTGGGCTGCCAGGTTCTTCTCCCAAGCCTATAGCACCCGGTATTCCCAGGTGGTCTCCACCCAAGTACTAACCAGGTCTGATGCTGCTTAGCTTCCAAGATCAGATGGGATTAGGTGTCAACGTGGTATGGCTGTAGATTCTTGAAACATAGATGCCACAAAAATTGGCAAATCTGTTGGCAATGCACACTCATGGAGAGTGACATGTTCAGCAATACAAAGAAACTAAGAATCTTTTGATACACACTCTGCCTTATAGGTATCTGCATCCTAGCCTCCATAGCTAGAGCTTTACAAAAGAGATTCTGGGTCAATATAAATAATTTGTAAATTGGATAATGCCTTATGATATGAATTGAAAACATTTTCCCTAATATTCTACAAAAATAAAGGAAATGTTTCACAATGTAATTTTTTTGGCAATACTTGGGATTGAACCCAGGGCTTTGTGCTTGCATGCTTTGCAAGTGCTGTACCACTGAGCTGCACTTTCAACCCACTTTTTTACTTTTTTTGAGACAGGGTCTCACTAAATTACACAGACTGCCTCCGGCCTCGAACTTGCAATCCTCCTGCTTCCGCATCCCAACTCGCTGGGATAATGGGTGTGCACCACAGCGCCTGGCCATAACATAATTTTTAAAAACATGGTGACAAATTTTCTAAATAGGATGTCTGCTCACCACTATAAATGGTAAAAGCCATGAGACTAACACTAATTTAAAGCCCTTTCCCTTCCCTGTTATTAACTCCAGTAGTTTTGGACAGTTCTAAATTTGCCACATCTGCAGCCATAGTACCCTGGCATCTGATCTTGCCTGATCTCAGAAGCTGAGCAGGGTTGGCCTGGTTAGTCCTTGGATGGGACACCACCTGGGAATACCAGGTGCTGCAGTCTAGGGAGAAGGACCTGGAAATCCACTCCCAAAACAATCTGCTATTGAAAACTCTATGAATAGCAGAGGAGCACTGATAATAGTGCCAAGCATAGCACAGTGTTGAGAAGTGTTTCATTCTGTTATACAAAGGGTTGCTATGAGTCAGACCAAATTGATGGCCTTTAACAACAACAACAACAACAACAACAACAACAACAACAACAACAATGTACTTGCCACAGACATCTTTGCTCTGTGGATATCTGTGTGACTACTCACCATATGTTTCCTCTTCCTGGAGTATATCTTGACAACTCTCAAATTAAATGGTTCAAATGGAACCAACTCTAACTCGAGGTCTAGAGGTGGATATTTGGTGTTTGAGGGCCAATCAGAATATCATTTCCCAATCCCTGAGCACAGAAATTGGTTAAATAAAAAGAACTATAACCATTAGAGATAGTTCCAGGCATTTGTCTATGGGCACTGGGTGAGAATTTTTTTTCTTTCTTCTGTCCTTTAACTTAGGGAAGAAGAAAGCCAGGATTGCTAGGGGACAGCCCAAGGAGAAAAGTCACCTAAGAGGGAAGTGAAATTCTATGAGGAGGTAGCACTGAGACAAAAAGGGTGGTTATGTTCTCACTACACCAATACATTGGACCTAGCAGTGCTATAAACAAGAAATATCCTGCAGTTTTCAAAGACTTGATCCAATGAGTTCCTTCTATTGCTTAAACCAGTTTGAATTGGATTTTCTATTGCTTGAACTGCAAAAATTCTGAATACTACAAATATGCATTTGTATATAATAAATACATCCAAGACAAAACTGTATATTATTATATATTATATATTCTAATCTCTTTCCTTGAATCAAGTAGATTAACCATACCCACAGATGTCCCACACCTAAATAGTCTTCACATCTAGTCATCTAGTATATATGTTTGTGTGTATAATTATTAATAGAGCAAAAAATTCTTTTTAATTTATTATTCCCTACCTTTAAGCATATTAAATGGGTAAGATGCATTCAATAGATGTTCACTGAATGATTTAAAAATGACGAGATGAATAAGCAAATGAATCTCTAACCTTGTCTGACATTAAGCCATGTAGTATAGATCCTCTGTATAGATAATCACTAATCTTAATTTAATGATTTCCAGGAATGGTTAGAAATCCACAGTCTCCTTTGATAGAAAGAACTATATTCAATTAGCTTTATCTAATCTGAGTAGAATGTGCTTATAATATACTTAGGGCTTGCTTAGAGATTAGAAAATATAAGTTAAATTGGCATGGCTCTTGTCACCTAAGAACTTATCAGCTAATATGAATAATATATGGGGCATCTGTAAAGGAAATATGAATACACACACACACACACACACACACACACACACACCCCACATGTCTGACAGCTTGTCATGCTGTGGTGGCTTGCATATTGCTGTGATGCTGAAAGATATGCCACCAGTATTTCAGATACCAGAAGGGCTACCCATGGTGAACAAGTTTCAGCTGAGCTTCTAGACTAAGACAGACTAGGTAGAAGGACCCAGCAGCTCACTCCCAAAACAATTAGCCATTGAATAACAGAGAGCACTGTCGAATATAGTGCCAGAAAATAAGTCCCTCAGGGTAGAAGGCACTCAAGAAATGACTGGGGAAGAGTGACCTCTTCAAAGAACTGGCCTTAATGATGGGAATGGAGTAAAACCCTTAAGACCTTCTTTTGCTGATGTGACATGACTCAAAATGAGAAGAAATACAGTGGTTGCGACATTGGGCTCAAATATAAAAAGATCATGTGCATAGCATAGCTATATATATATATATATATATATATATATATATATATATATATATAGTTGTTGTTGTTGTTGTTGTTAGGTGCTGTCGAGTCAATATCCAACTCATAGCGGCCCTCATAGGGTTTTCAATGGCTGGCTGTTTTCGGGATTGCCTTGGGAGGGATTGCCAGGTCCTTCTCCCATATACATATATATATATATACATATATATATATATATATATATACACACATATATATATATATATACACACACATATATACATATATATCCCATATACATATATATACATATATATATATGTATATATATGTACATATGTATATGGGCACTGGGTGAGAAATTTTTTTCTTTCTTCTGTCCTTTAACTTAGGGAAGAAGAAAGCCACTGTTGCTAGGGGACAGCCCAAGGAGAAAAGTCACCTAAGAGGGAAGTGAAATTCTATGAGGAGGTGAAATTCTATGAGGAAATTCTATGAGTGAAATTCTATGAGGAGGTAGCTATGAGACAAATATATATATATATTTGTCTCATACATTGGACTCTTGGAGTAAAGAAATATTAGTGACATCTGCTTCCACTCCCACCAACAAAAGTGTCTTTGAGAAACATCTGTGGACAGGCATTGTCTGCATTTGAACTCTTGGAGACACAGAGATCTCACATCCACTAAGGCAAGCTAATTCACTGTGGGCAAGGTCATATTTCTAGAAATTTCTTCCTTATATTAAAACTGAAATTTTCATGCTGATATCACACATAAAACTACAAATTCCTTTCCATATTGGAGGGTGTGTGTGGATATGGGTGTTTGAGTTTGTGTTGGTGGAGATCAAACCCAGGGCTTCATCCATTCTAAGCAAGTGTCTACCATTGAGCTACACACCCAGCCCCAAATGTCATTTGCTTTTGTGTCTTCTCTTTTCTTTAAACCAAGCAGAATTCCTCATTCAAAAATTTCTCACATGATAGTCATCCTGGGTATTCTCCGTTAGATATACATCAATTTGTTTGCACAATAATTGAAATCATTTAGTAAGGGACTACTTTGTGCAATGTATTGTGCTAAGTTCTTTATAATACATTACCATTTTTGTACTCCTCAAAACAGTTGTGTATAGTACAATAGAAGATAATTTATCTGAGAGTTTGAATACTGTAAGCACTAAAATAGCTAATTTATCCTCAATTATCAGCCATTTTTAATCATATGTAATAATAGATCAGTTTGGTACAATATGCTGTGCTAAGAGATGGTGTGATCTGATCTCCATAGCTGCAAATGACACACAGGTGGTGACAAAGTGGACAAAGTGGTGCTGATCATAAAGGATGGTTAGAAATGATTTTGATGAGGTTCTCTGATGCTGTGAAACTTTCATAAATACCAAATGTATTCGCTGGTGAGTAGAAGTTACTCCAGATGTATAGGATAGGAAAGAGCCTTAAAAATGAAGGATGGTCTGGCTGTGGTACACATCTGTAATCTCAGCAGCTCGGGAGGCTGAGGCCGGAGGATCATGAGTTCAAGGCCACAGGCAACCTGCAAAACTTAGCAAGACCATATTTCAAAATAAAAAGAGGGGCTGGGGGGACAGCTCCCTGGTAGAGAACTTGCCCAGCAAGTACAAGTCCCTGAACTCAACCCCAAAGTTGAAACACCAAGAAGGATGGCACGAACAAGCAGAGGACATGAGGACACTGCCCAATCATTTCCTGAGACCCATTGTGGCATCTTCTGTGGCTAACAGAGACAAAGAAAATTCTGATGATTAGTAAGGTTCCTAAACTCTTCTGTGTAGATTAGAGGCAAATTTCATGTTTGTAAAATAAATTCTGTGCCTAAAAAATTACTAAGTGCTTTTCTAAACTATATATTATGAAATGGGTATGGTTTACAAATTCAGATTTTGTAATACTAACTTGGTATGCAAATATATTGAATAAATATAAAGTTTGCCTGCAGCTGTAGCACTGTGGTGTCTAATCCTGTCACACCTCAGAAGCTAAACAAGGTCAGGCCTGGTCAGTATTTGGATGGGAGACTGCTTGGGAAAACCAGGTGCTATATGCTTGGGAGAAGGACCTGGTAGCCCACTCCACAAAAAACAATCAGCCATTAAAAACCCCGTGCATAGCAAAAAAACATGACAATAGTGTTTCATCTGTTATACATAGGGTTTCTTTAAGTCTGACACTGACTCAACAGCACCTAACAACAACATATAAAGTTTACATCATCAAATACTTAGGTTTCATACAATATATGCTTTCTTTTCACTTTCATTCAATGTGAAACATCCACAATTACACAATTAATTCCCTAAGTGATTTGCCTGATATTTAAATCACAAAAGGGATTTTGTAAGACACATATAAATTTTAAATTTTGTTTTTCTTACCAAAACTGACATTTCATATTAAATACCAAAACTTTCAGACTAAATGTCTCTTATAAACCATTATCTTCCCTCAAAGCCAAGATATATAAAGTTAGAAATATTAATCTGGAACAGGTCAGGTCCAGTAGGCTAAGAAAATAATATTTTACTATAGATATTTGTACTTACATTTTATAGATGAGGAAATGTGGGCTCATAGAGGCTACGTAACTGCCCATAACAAGTGTGATAAGTTATTTACTATTCAAAGAATAATGACCAAATTAAATATAATATGACCAGGCTGGCAAAACTTATATGAAATACAGTTCAGTATTATACTACACACTTCAGTCTATAATAATGTAAGCTAGAATATAACTCCATGAGGCTAAGGATTTTTGTCTATTTTGTTCACTAATATAGTTCCAGAATCTATAACAGTGGCAAATAGGTAAAAGCTACTTAATAAATATTTACAGGACAAATAGGAAGATGGGTTATTATTTCCCTTAGCACCTATACAAACCAATGCTTAACTTGCTCAGCAATAAGAGCATAACAATGACTTTAATTATACTTACATATGATTAAAATGCTTATCTTTCTCACAAGGAAATGAGGAGTCACAACTCTTCCATCATATAATTATGTAATGTTTTAGAATTGTTGTTAGGTACTGCAAATCAGATCCAACTCATAGATATCCTATGTATAACAGAACAAAATACTACCCATTACAGTGCCATACTCATGATCTTTTTTTGTGTTTGAGCCCACTCTTGCAGCCACTGTGTTTCTTCTCACTTTGAGTCATGCCACATCATCAAATGGAGGTCACGTGACTCTATTCCATTCCCGTCATTAAAGTCAGTCCTACTTTGAGAAGCCAACACTTCTCCAGTCTTCTTTTGTATGCCTTCAAACCTAAGGGGCTCATTTTCTGGCCCTGTATTTGAGAGTGCTTCTCTGCTATTCATAAGGTTTTCAACAGCTAATTGTTTCAGGAGTGGGCTGCTGGGTCTTTCTCCCTAGTCTGTCTTAGTCTGGAAGCTCAGCTGAAATCTGTCCACCATGGGTGGCCCTGCTGGTATCAGAAATACCAGTGACATAGCTTTCAACATCATGGCTACACACAAGCCCGCATAACACAAGCTGACAGACACATGGAGGGTTTTAGAATTAGTATTTATTCATCAAACAAATATTTATTAGGTGCCTACAATATGTTGTCATATTTAAGTATTTGAGATACATCAGTGAACAGAATATAATGTACTGCTTTCATGGAACTTGCATTCTACAGTGGAAGAGACATAATAAATAATAAATTTGATAAGTAAATAACAACATATACTAGAAATATAATAAGCACATTGTAAAAAAAGAAAAAGTTGAAGACAGCCAGTAGTGTCGGAGGCTAGGGGGAGCAATTGTTAATATTTCATGTTATGCCTGAGCAGACCTTACTGAGAAGGTGATACTCAAGCAAAAGTGACAGAGTTAGGCTTACAGGTATCTGGGAGAAGAATATTGCAGGCAGAGGAGGAAGCCAACTTAGAGACCATGAGGTGGAAACGTGACTGGTGTGTTGGAACAACGGCAAGGAGGCCATGGGCAAGAAGCAGAGGGAGCAAGGGAGAGAGCAAGAATAAATATAAAGAGCAATGGGGTGGAAGGTATAAAGCATGCAGGGTCTTGTGGCCTCTATAGCATTATGGATTGTCCTCCAAGTAAAATGGGGCAGGATTTTGAGATAGAGGTTACTAGGTTGAACATAGGCTGAAAGAGTCAAAAATAGAAGCAGGGAGATTATGAGAAGTTTATTACCAGCTAGAGATGAAAGTGATTAAGATTGGGGTGGTAATAATGGAGATGAAATATGATGAGACTCTGGGTGTATTCTGAAGGTAATATCAATTGTTTTTTCATAGACTGGATGTGGACTGTAAGAAAAAGCAACATACCAAGGTTTGGGGCTTATTGAACTATAAGGTTAAAGTACCATTAACTGGGGAACACTATAGATGAAATAGACATAGACACAAGGGAGACATCATTTCTAGGCATGTTGTAAGACTCAGGTAATTGGGGAAAAGATCTGAAGTGGACATGCACATTTAAAAGTCATAAATTCACAGAAGATAGATGGTCAGGCAAACAATAGACACAGAAAGAGAAGAGAAGAAATCCAAGGAAACCAAGGAGTGATCCCTACTTCTAGTCCATGAAGAGGTGATTGAGAAGTGACGGAAACAGGCAAGGAGACTCAAAATGAATATCAGTAAGGCAGAAGAAAACCAAACTAGATTAGTATTGTGAAAATCAAAGGAAGACAGTGCATCAGTAAAAAAGGAGTAATCAATACCACCAAAGAATGCCACCTAGCTAAGTAAGATGAGGATTAAGAGCAGTTTTAATAGAATTATAGGAGGGAAGTGATGATTAGGGAAATATGTCTATCCATGTTTTATTGACTATGCAAAGGCATTTGACTGTGTGGATTGTAACAAATTATGAATAATACTTCAAAAAAAGGAATACCACAGCACCTAATTGTACTCGTGAGAAATCTGTACATGAACCAGGAGGCAATTGTTCGAACAGGACAAAGAAACATTGCCTGGTTTAAAGTTGAGAAGGGTGTGCAGGAGTATATACTTTCACCATATCTCTTCAATTTGTATGCTGAGCAAATAATCCAAGAAGCTGGACTTTATGAGGAAGAACGCAGCATCAACATTGGAGGAAGACTCATTAATAACCTGCGGTATGCAGATGACACAACTCTGCTTGCTGAAAGTGAAGACGATTTAAAACATTTCCCAATGAAGACCAAGGAAGATAGCCTTCAGTATGGATTGCAACTCTAAACACCAAAAAAAAAAAAAAAAAAAAACCACCAAAAATCCTTATACCTGAGTCACTTTGCAACTTTACAATAAATGGAGAAAAGATTGAGGTTGTCCAAGATTTTGCTTTACTTGGTTCTACAATCAACACCCGTGGAAGCAGTCAAGAAATCAAAAGACACATTCCTTTGGGAAAAGCCATGGCAAAAGATCTCTTTAGAATATTGAAAAGTAAAGATGTCACATTGAAGATGAAGGTGCTCCTGACTCATGCCATGGTATTTTCAGTCGCATCATATGGCTGTGAAAGCTGGATATTGAACAAGGGAGACAAAAGAATTGATGCTTTTGAATTATGGTGCTGGAGACAATTACTGAATATACCATGGACTGCTAAAAGAACCAACAGATCTGTCCTAGAAGAAGTGCAACCAGAGTGCTCCTTGGAAGCAAGATTGGCTAGACTGCATCTTACATATTTTGGACATGTAGTCAGGAGAGATCAATCTCTACAGAAAGATATCATGTTCAGGAGAGTGGCGGGTCAACAAAAAAAAGGAAAACCATCCACCAGATAGACTGACACAGTGGGCTTAAATATAAATAAGATCATGTTCCTGGCACGGAAATGGGGAATGTTTCATTCCACTGTACTTAGGGTCACTATAAGTCAGACTTGACTTGGAGGCACCAAACAACAATATTAGTAAATAATAAACAGCTGTGGAGAGTTTCCCTGCAAAGAACTGGCACAGATGCTGGGAATTGAACCCAGGACCTCAGAGACTACAGAGTGGCACTCTACCAACTGCGCTGTGCAGACACTGTGGCAATCCATCCTGTGGAGGGTTTTCCTTTTTTGCGTTGAACTGCCACTCTCCCAAACATGATGTCCTTCTCCAGGGACTGATCTCTCCTGACTACATGTCGGAAATATGTAAGACCCAGTCTGGCCATTCTTGCTTCCAAGGAGCACTCTGGTTGTACTTCTTCTAGGACAGATTTGTTGGTTCTTTTGGCAGTCCACGGTATATTCAATAGACGTCTCCAGCACCACAATTCAAAAGCATCAATTCTTTTTCTGTCTCTCTTGTTCAATGTCCAGCTTTCACAACCATATGATGCCACTGAAAATACCATGGCATGAGTCAGACGCACCTTCGTCTTCAATGTGACATCTTTGC
>VMDO01038243.1:0-13646 GCA_007922755.1 Pedetes capensis
GAATTCTGGTTATCCATAAAGTAATTAATTTCCTTGGCATCTAAGTGTATTTACCACTGCTTAACAACAAATAGAAAAGAAAAACTCAATGGCATTTCATGACTGTAAGATTATCTCCAATTGTTATCTAGGGGACAGTTACATAAGAATCATCATTCCAATGAACTTGTTAAGAATGGATATCAGAAGGACTTGCTCCCAAAGATTCTGATTTCCTAGAGCTAGAAAAGTAATATTTTCAAGATATTTACCAGGTGAGTATGCTGATATGCAGCAAGTTCACAGAATATCTGAAATCAAAATTTTATTTTTGAAATATAAACTTCTTTCTGAAAAATAAAAAGCCAAAATTTAGTTATTATTTGTCATACACAACATGAAGAGAAAAGACTGTAGAATATGCCATGAGGAAAAGTTTATGGTTATTTTTATACTGTCTTTAAGTTGAAAATCTCTCTCTCTCTCTCTCTCTCTCTCTCTCTCTCTCTCTCTGTCTGTCTCTCTCAGAAGTGGCATGTTTACAATCAAAATGGTGATTTTAATCTTAAATCGAATCCACCTGACACCTTGTAATCATGCTTTCCAGATTTGTGAGTTTATTGTGTTTATACTATATATACATGAGTTGGGGTCTTAGCTCAGTTGGTAGAGTGCTACTCTGTGCTCTCTGAGGCCCTGGCTTCAATCACCAGCACCACAAATCCCAGAGAAGCATGTGGCAGCCCACTCCTGAAACAATCCTGAAACAGCCATTTAAAATCTCAAGAGGGTCACTATGAATTGGACCTTACTCAAGGGCACCTAGCAACAACAACATAGGATAAACACGCAAAGGGATAGAGAGACTCAAATAGAGAGACAGAAGAGTCTCTTTTTGATTAGTGACTTATAATATTTCAGGTATCCTTACTAAAGAGTTTACAGTAGAAATTTTTCCTCTACTAAAACTTTGTAGCCTGAGATTTTATATTCCTGAAACATTTTCCACAATATTATTTTCATTAACAAGAGGTGAGATGAGTGAAATGAGATGTAGTGAAGGCAGCCTATAAAGGATAACATACCATTAAATATTGCCATTCTCAAACTGTATACATGCCCAAAAAATGAAAATGGAATTCGGTTAACAAGCTATAAAAGGTCATCATTAGATTGTGTTTTATCTTTCGTTTTTAGCACTTTGCTTCTATGATGGTAATGTAATTGTTCATTTTATATGTTTATGAATATAGTAAAGTGAGTTTTGCCAATTTACTGGAGGAAATTCACCTGACTACACATCTCAGAGAAGCACTGACATAGTGCTGGGCATGGCATAATGTAAGAGAGTGTTTTCTTCTGTTGTACATAGGGTGGCTAAGAGTCAGACTCTATTCAACGTCACCTAACAACACATCTCAAGGCAAATATGGTCTCTTGTTCTTGTCACATGAAAGGATCTAATATCTCTTACATTTCTTCTACATACCACTTTATTACTTTCTATGCATTCCCTAGAATATAGTTATTATCTCAATTTTCTACTATATCTTTTCTCTGGAGGATTTCAAGAATGAAATTAAAAATTTTCATAGGACAAATACTGTAAATGTTTTGGTCTATTATACGTTTGCTTCAATTTAGACAAGATAATCTTCTTAAAGGCAGCAGCATCAGGAAATTTATTTGCCCCATTGTTGTTGTTAGGTGTCCTTGAGCTACAGATGAGAGAAAGCTGCTTATTTAATGATAATATTTTTAGCATGTACCAAACACTCCACTAACATAATGCATTGTGTTTGCAAAATAAATGCTATGCTAAGAATAGTTTTTCTAAAGTATTATTTCTACCTATGGAAGAAAAATCTCAAAAATGAGTAGAAATTTCCTAATTCAAATTCTAATAAAACATAGTGAATAAAAGAAAATGTAAATGTATTTTATATTTATTTAATTGAAACTCTTACTAAAATTTATATTTATTCAATCCTAACATCCTTTGTCCTAAGGCATACTCTGGCTTTTCATCTGTTGAGATATATTTCTTAGTAGAAAAAATGAGACATTAACTAATTCCTATTAGGGTTTGGTTAGAAAGAAGGACTAATACCCTTCTACCCACTATAGACATACATTACAAAAAGTGGTTCGATTCTCTATGGGGCTTCTGCATTATAAATTTGTGGTAATTTACATTGCAAAACTAGGACATGTTGGGGCCCTATTGTAATGCTCAGATGAGTCACATAAAATATATTTCCAGATAATTACTCTGGCATTTTACATTTTACTTTCCATATATACTATGATTTTGATTTTCACTTTTTCAATCTGTGGATGCCCATTTGTTCTAAAATCATTTGTTCCAAAGTATATTCTTCCTTCAGTGGATTGCTTTTCCACCTTTGTCAATACCAATTAGGTGTGTTTGTATGAGTCTGTTTCTGTACTTTATTTTGTTCCGTTGATATATGTACCTATTACTCTATCAATATCCCACTTTCTTGATTATAGTATCTATAAAGTAAAACTTACCATCTAGTTGAGAAATTTCTTCTACATGATGCAGACTTCAAAACTGCTTTAGCTATTAAAGGGTCTATGCCTTTTCATATAAATTCTAGAATAAGCATGGGTATATCTCTAAAACCCCCGATGAGATTTTGATAAGAAATTGCATTAAAATTATAGAACAAATTGCAGAAAATAAGGACCCTTACTAAGATTCAGAGTCTTAAATTCATAAACATAGTGTCTTCATTTATTTAGGGCTTGAATTTTTTATTAGCATTTCATGTTTTATGTTACAAGTATAATATATGTGTTATTGTGTTTATAATTGTTTAATTTTCTTTTTTTATTTTCTTTTTTTTAATTTTAAGACAGGGACTTGCTAAATTTCACAAGCTTCCTCTGGCTTTGAACTTGAGATCCTCCTGCTTCAGCAACCTAACTCACTGAGATTACAGGCCTATTTCTATTTCATGTTGTTTTCATTAGTGTATAGAAATAAGGTTGATTTTTATTTGTTGATCTTGTATTCTCTGAATGTACTGAACAAATTATTAGTTCTAGATGGTTTTTGGAGTTTCCTTGTGAATTTCCACCATTTCATCAGCAAAGCAGTACAGATTTGTTTCTTCTTTTATAATATATACGACTTTTATTCATCTTGCCATAAAGTTTTGGCTAAAACTTTGAGTAGCATATTATATAAGAGAGGTGATGATTGATATCCTGTCCTTTTTCCCAATCATATAGTGAAAATATGTAATGGCTAACCTTTAAATATCATATTATCTCTAGGAATTTGGAGGTGAATATCAGCTAACCAATTTTATATTTAGGTTTTAATCATTCTCCATGTCAATTTGAAGAAATTTACTTCTATTCATAACTTTCTGAGATTTTTACCATGATTAGGTATTTGATATTGTCAAGTATTTCTTTATTGATTAACATAATTATGTGATTTTTCTCCCTTAGCTTAAAGTAAGTTGTATTTTATTAGTTATTTTTATCTAAAGTCTTTCTTTGTTTTGTGATTTTGGAGGAAGAACCAAGGGCCTCTCACTTGCATGTTTTGCAAGTGCTGTACCACTGAGCTGCATCCTCAGCCCATCCCCCCTTTTTTATTTTTTGAGACAGGGTCTCACAAAATTATGCAGATTGCCTCTGGTCTCAGACTTGCAATCCTCCTGCCTCACCTCACCAGTTGTAGAAACCTATTTCAATAAAATTTTATAAGGGATAGATTAATTCAATGGCTCAAAGATGAAATCAAGGATCTAAATTATTTTCAGTATTTTTTTTTGTCATTCTCAATTTATTACTAACCATGATCCAATTTTGCCTCAATATGGCCACCATATGTTTAGTGGTTCCAAGAAATCTAAGAAGGAAAAGAGGTGTACACTTTTCTCCTGTTTAACTGAAATGGTGATGAAAAATTTCCTAGAAGTCACAAAGTAGGCTATTCCTCATATGTCATTGGTCAGTCACTTCACATTACTGCTTTAGCTTTGGTAAAAATAGTTGTGAATGATAACGGCATGTGTCAGTTTGGCTAGTCCATGTTACCCAGATATTTGTTCCAACACTGCTTGATGTTTCGGTAAACACATATTTTTAGAAGAGATAAACACTGAAATCAGTAGACATTTAGTACAGCTGATTAATATCCAAAATCTGATTAGTCCTCATCCAATTAATAGAAACACATATCTGAGTCTCCAGCCTTCTAATGTACTGTTTAGATTTGCCAGCATCCATAATCACATAATCATGTGAGGCAATGTCTTAAATTTCTCTCTTTTTCGCCCTCTGTCTCTGACTCTCTCTCTTTGACAATGCTTTTTCTCTCTCTCTTTGTCTCCCTCTTTCTTCCTTCTTTTCCTCAGTGAATTAATGGATAAGGAGAAATGAAATCTGTAACTTGTCATTAGTACAGGCAGCCTCTGAAATCACATCTAAGAAGAATTAATCTTACCTTACCTGGGGAAATTGTAATGACCTCCTCTGGGGTAGCTTATCTTGCAAGGTACTCGTTATTCTCCCTAAGATCCACCTTCAACATACATCTTTACTTGTATACCTATTACTAGACTCAAATTCCCTCATGCTCTGATTAGGTAGAAGTACAAAGTATAATCCATGAGAAAGTATACTATACTCCAGAAAAATTGCATGCTTTTTACCCCAACTGGAACAAACATGTGAGATAAAAGTTGGATATGGTTTAATTTATTTATATAATATCATTATTTAAAGATGCTGGATTTAAAGTTGCAACTCAGAGATTTAGAAATGTCTCTGATGACTTATTTTATCAGTTAACTGCAAAAAGGAGGCCCACAGCGAATGAAATGGAAATGTCGTATCAGTTTCCTGTAGTGTAAATGTAGACATAGGGTTTCAATTAATTGGGATTGCAATTTTATGGTGGATTTGTCATTTAATAACTGTTTCTCCATCCTATAAGAGTCCAGAAGATCAACCTTTTGTCATGACTGTGGGGAAAATAAGTTCATTATGAGAACTTCAGCATACTTGAAAAGCTCTGTAATCATTTGTCTCTGTAGGTCAAAACTTAAGTGGGAATTTACGCCTGTTAATTGGGAAACCTAAATGCAATGGGGTTAATAGCACATTGGGGTGACAGGAGCTGAGTGGCAATATTCAAGTTCCACAATCAAGATGGGAATGTGCACCATCATGGACAACATACTCAAAGCAGCAATCAGAATAGTCTGACTTGTAGAGACCTATGTTGTTGGTTGGTTGATAATGGTGTTTCTAGAAGTTAAATGGGCTGGGATTTAGCTCAGTTGGTAGAGCACTGTGCTGCAGTCTCTGAGGTCCTGAGTTCAATTCCCAGCACCGCAAAAATGGAAGAAGGACCTGGCAACCCACTCCCAAGGCAATCCCGAAACAGTTAGCCATTGAAAACCCTATGAGGGTCGCTATGAGTCGAATACCTACTTGATGGCACCTAACAACAACAACAAGAATTTAAATAGAGAGAAAGTATATTTAGTTCTTATTTTATCTGCATAGGGACAGAACTTCTATGTAAAGTAAACCAAATATTAACTTAAGTAACCAAAATAATCATTTCCCAGAATTAAAGCCAGGGACTAGGCTAAGAACCCAGTGAATGAAGAAAATCCTTTGTTCACTTGAGGGAAGAACCTACTACACTGCCAAAATGTATACAGTAAGTTTTACCTACAACCTTCTCAGAAGAGACCTATGACCTTTTAATGAGAAAGACTGCATTGGGGAAAAGAAAATAAGCAGAACTTTTAGGGATTCCGTCTCTTAACTGACACTAATAAATTTACTCTGTTCCACTAATTAGAAGAGAGGCTTATGGAAGTCAGATATCAATGTTGTTATAGCTTTGGTTTATCTCATAGGGTTCAGCAGATCTCCAAATCATCCTGTGATTAATTCCCTAATTCTAGAATCTAGAATTTATATAAACATACTTAGGAACTGACAAGATTCTCTCATGTGGAGTAAGTGATATTATTGGTTGGAAAAGACAAGTGGAAGCCAATTGAACTGCTTCTATGTAGAAAAACAAATATGAATCCATATTGTATTGCTAGAAAGATTGCAGAGATTAATGTCACCACCAAGAATATAAAAGATATAGGAGTGGGGATAATCACCTTATCTATTCAACTTGCCTATTTGATCTGCCCAGAAAATAGGTCTTTGACAGTTACATTAGATGATCATAATCTTAACTTGGTGGTGACTCCAATTGTAGCCAGATATGGTTTCATTGCTTGAACATATTTATATATCCTGTGATAATTTCAGTGCAGCTATTCATCTAGCAAATGCTTTCTTCTTCTTAAGTGTCAGTAAGAAACATCAGAAGCAGTTTGCTTTCACCTGCTATGTCCAGAAATACATCATTGTTCTACCTCAGGGGTATAAGGATAAGTTGTTGCATTTAACCCTTCCCACAATCAAAAAAGCTGGCACAGTGCTTAGTGGGTTGTTACATGAACTACTTTTCCTGGGGAGATATAAGGGAAACACACATTCATCCTAGATAGTGAGGGTACAGAGAGACCAAAGGAAGGATCACATCAAGTCTGAATTGGTGAACCATAAGTTTATTGGTGTTGCTTATAGGACTGTGAGTGACACATGGACAGCATTTACAGACATTTAAATCACTGGAAAAGCCCTATGACATCCAATCCCATCAGATCTCAGAAGTTAGCAGGGTCGGGCCTGGTTAGTACTTGGATGGGAGACTGCCTGGGAACACCAGGTGCTGTAGGCTTGGGAGATGGACCCGGCAACCCACTCCAAAAAAACAATCCACCATTGAAAACCCTATGAGCAGCAAAGAAGCACTGACAGTAGTGTCTCGCCTGTTGTGCACAGGGTCGCTATGAGTTGGATACCCACTCAACAGCACCTAACAACAACAAGAACATTACTGGAAAAATCAGTTTGAGAAGTTCCCACTAAGAAGTCCCATGAAGAGCTGCACTGCCAAAGAGTCCTTCCCCAGCCAATTCACCTCTTATATAACTTAGTATTACATGCAGATGGGGCAGAAGGGAGTGCTAATTGGCACCTCGAGGATGGACTTGTGGGGATCTTGGGAGGGTCTCTAGACTCTCCCTTTAATCCCACAAAGAGGGAACGTTAATAGTCTCATTACCATTATCAGGGATATACCTTTCTGCTGTATAATTTTGCTTATTTAATTTCCATAACAGTGGGTCAGAGTCTTCTAGTTCCTTATAGGTGCTTTGTTTCAAGAAAGTAATGGTCATGGCCAACTCAGAAGAACCAGCCACACTACATGGACTCCTTTGGATTTTATAGGTGACCTACTCCTTATTTTCATGAATTACTCTGGCCTGTTTACAGAGTAATCTGAAAAGCCGCCAGTTTTCAGTGAACCCCAGTAAGCACTGCTCCCGGGAATGATCAACCAGCTTACTGATGGAAGGTTAACTATGTTGGGTCACTTCAATAATGAAATTGGCAGTGTTCATTTTGTTTTTCTTTTTTGTCTTTCTTGTAGGAGTAGATACAATGGATTTATATTTACTTTCCCTTATGAAATTCTGTTATTAAAACTACCATATGTGCACTTATGGAAGGCTTTATATAGCATCAAGGTGTTCCACATGCATTGTTTCCAATCAAGAAACTCACATTACAGCAAAGGAAGTGTAGCAATGGGCACACACTTCTGAAATTCACTGGTCTTATCATATTTTATATTATCCTGAAGCAAATCACTTGATAAAGTAGTGGAACAGCCTTGCAAAGACTGGGTTCCAACATTGTTGTTACATGCTCTACAGTTGGATCTGACTCACTGCGACCCTAAGCACAACAGAATGAAACAATGCCCATCACTGCACCATTACACCAACTTTTTATGTCTGAGCCCATTGATTGTTACAGCCACTGTGTTTCTTCTCATTTTGAGTCATGCCACATCAGTGAAAGGTGGTCCCATGAGCTTTACTCTATTCTCATAATTAAGTTTGACTCTACTTTGAGGAGGCACCTCTTCCCTAGTGGTTTCTTGAATTCATTCCAGTCTAGGGGACTCGTTTTCTGGCTTTATATGATAGTGCTTCTCTATAATTCATGGAGTTTTTAATGGCTAATTGTTTTGGAAGTGGGTTACCAGGTACTTCTCCCTAGTCCATCTTTAGTCTGAAAGCTTAGCTGAAACCTGTCCACTATAGGTGGCTCTGCTGTTTTCTGTGATACTGGTGGCATAGCTTTCAGCATCACAGCAACATGCAAGCCCCCACAGACCGACAAGCTGACAGACATGTGTGGGTTAAAATATTTGTTAGGTGGTAATACCTTTCAGAACTGGGGCAACGTTCTTTAGGGTGCTTCTTTGCTCTGAATCAGCATCAAATATGTGGCACTATTTCTGCCATAGTCTGGATTTACATGTACAGCAATCAAAATATTTGCTTTGTGTCTCCATGATGTTATGCTCTGCTGATTTACAAGTCTGATTTCCAGAAGGAGAATGCTTCCAGAAAGTGCAATAATATATCCACATACCCAGAAGTTAATACTATTTGCCAGCCTCATTGGGCTCCTCTTGTCAATGAATCAGTAGATAAATAAAGGAGTGATTATTTTGGCTTAGATGACTGAAAGAAAAATTGGACTCCTACTTGATAATAGAGTTAAGGAATGCAACAGTCTGGAATATATGAGATCCCTTATGCCATCTGTTAATACTACCACATCATGTGATTAAAGTTAAAAGAGAAATACAATAGCCCAATCCAGACAAAATTGCTAATCATCTGGACATTTCTTGAATGAAATTTTAGTCACCCCATCGTGTAAAGATCCATGATCATTTGAGTTGTTTGCTGAAGAAAAAGGGAATACAATAAGTTCAGTAGATGAAAGTAGTTATTAATATATCCTGTGACTTCATGATCAGTTACAGAAATAAGGAATGTAACTGTTATGAATATTTCTTATTTTGTTTTGAACATGTTTATATGTCTATATACACATATATTATTCTGCCAATATCTTTTTATTCCTTCTCATATCATTTTATCATTTAAGATATATTAAACTTATAATATCTAAATACTTATAACATAACTTATTACAGTAATTAAAATATATCAAGAAGAAAAGTGAACATCTACAGGGTCTATGCAACATTTTCTTAGGGAAATCATAGTGTATTCTGAGCTATGTGAAAAAAAAACTACATCATGGCAGTTGGAAGTATAACCTTGCTATTATTTGACTTCAATTATGATTTAAGGAGTCACATCTGTGTCTACTTGGCAGAGTAAGCTTATGATGGTTAATTTTATGTGCCATCATGGCTAGGCTATGTACCAGTGTATTTGGAAAAACATATCTGAATATTGTTGTGAATTTATTTTTTAGATGAGATTAGCATTTAAATTAGTAGAGTGAATAAAACTGATTATACTTCATAATGTTGGTGGGCCTCATCCAATAATTTTCTGGCTTTAAGAAAAAAGATGGATCTCCTATGAGGAAGAAGGAATCTAACAGTAGACCCACTTAGATTTGAACTGCAATATCAACTTAGTCCTTCAGGCCGCTGGCATATTCTGTACACTTTAGACTTGGCAGTGTTCACAATTTGAAAAGCCAGTTTCTTAAAAGAAGTTTCTCTTTCCATGCACACACACGTGCAAACATGCACACACATAAATACACACATATCTAATACATATCTAATTGATTCTTTTTTTCTGGAGAACTCTGATCAATAAAAGATAAAATAATATGATCAGACTACAATAATCACCATTAATCCTTAGGTTGAGAAAGGCCCTAATGTTTATGAATCACATGATCATCTAACTCATAGGCAAAAAATGGACGTGTTGTCAAAGAAAAATATGGGGAGATACATGTTTGGTGGCATCAAATACTATCTGCTAAAGTCACATTTTGAATGTCTGCCATCTTAGTTGGGAAAGTAACTATTTTAGTGAATATAAGTTTTTATCAATAAAATACATATATCTTTCAATAAGGAAACCAAAGTGACCACACTTCCTTCCTTATTTCTTTTCTCTTTCCTATGTTCCTCTATAATTTAAAACCAAACTTTAATTTACTTTTTAGAAGCATGCTATGAATAAAGAATGCCTCAGATCCCGAGATATTGTCAGTTAAAATCATGAATACAAGTGTTTGTATTGGCACCTAAAAAATCTAGTACCACATCTTTATTTATCACTTGTTATGGGAGGGTTCTAAGGACACAAATGTCAATAAAGTAGGAAGAATAATACACCCTCATATTGAGATTACATTTTAGTACTCAGAATCATCATGTTAATCAATAATGTTTCAAATTGATAACTAGCTCCAAAAGGTTTTCTTTCAATACTTGGGTTGTTAAACCCAGGACTTCTCACATGCTATGTAAAGCACTCTACCACTGAGCTGCACCTCCAGCCTCTTTTTCATTTTTTATTTTGAGACAGGGTCTCACTAAGTTACATAGGCTACCACTGGCCTCAAACTTAGACTCTCGCCTCAGCTTCCAGAATCTCTGGGATTACAAGCATGTATCATGGCATTCAGCTGCTCTTGAAGTATTTTAACTTGTTTATTGAGACTTTATTCATATACCAAATCAGCTTTACACATTTAAATTTTAGTACTTAATGGTTTTTAGTATAACCAAAATACGTGCCACCATCACCACAGTCAGTTTTACACACTTCATCATCCCCCAAAGAAGCCATACTATATTTGTGGATTTTCCTATTTTGGTATTCAACTCTATCACTTTTTATTTCATTTATTATGACCTTCGTGTTTTGTGCTTTCACACTTAAAATCATCACGTCTTCCTTGTGAGTTGATCCCTTTTTCATTATATAATGTCCCTATTTGTCATTAGTAATGTTTATTGTACTGAAGTCCTGCTGTTGCCACTCTGGCTGTATCCCACTGTTGCATGGTGATGTGATACAGGAGATGAACTTTCCCCTGGACCCCTGCTGGAGACTCTGCCACATGAAGTGTAGGTAGCTTGTTAAAGCACATATGAGTTTACCCATTAAATATCTCCTATGATCTTTATTTTCCTCTTTTTTCCTCTTGAGATAACCCTTTGGCAGTTCTGGGTTTCAGCTTTCTCCAGGGCTTGATATAGGATATGTGTGAAATAGAAAGAAAAACAAAAACAAAGGAGCTCACCCTGATAATGTTTTCCAAATTCTGATGCTCCTAGCCATTCTACCTTTTATCTCTTAATCTTTCAAATCTCCTTGATTGTGGAATTATTTCCATGGAATTGTGTTTTTTATGAAGTGAAGAACAGAAAAAAAGCATGTCTATGTTATCTCAGAACTGGAGCGCTACGTGTATTTTAAAACTATGAATTATTTCTATGTACTTGGAAGCACTTTGCTAGATACAGTAGAAGGTTATCTAGTTTCTCACCATAAGAAGAATACAGAGTAATTTCATTTTTGCTTCTTCACTAGAATCACAACTTATAGTAGGTTAGATGACCCAGGAAATATACCCAGAGACTCTGAGATTTACATCGTTGTTGTTGTTGTTGCTAGGTGCTATCAAGGAGGTATCCAACTCATAACAACCCTATGTAGAACAGAGAAAACACTATTGTCAGTTCTTTTCTGCTATTCATAGGGTTTCAATGGCAGATTATTTTGTGGGGAGTGGGTTTGTGGGTCCTTCTCCCAAACCTACAGCACCTGATGTTCCCAGGCAGTCTTCCCGTCCAATTACAAACCAGGTCTGTCCTTGCTTAGCTTCCAAGATCTGACCGAATCAGTTGCCACAGTGGAGATTTACATGCAAAATATTTATTGAAAAGTGTTCTTATGTGTAACAACTGTAACAGAAGAAGTGGAAATTGGTAGT
This sequence comes from Pedetes capensis, assembly GCA_007922755.1. Taxonomy (NCBI): domain Eukaryota; kingdom Metazoa; phylum Chordata; class Mammalia; order Rodentia; family Pedetidae; genus Pedetes; species Pedetes capensis. The sequence goes on from VMDO01038243.1 coordinate 11,908, forward strand.
GGCAGAAATTTAATAGCAATGAAATCACAACAGAGGCTTCTGCTATTAGAGGGAGATCTGGAACTGAAATGAGTTTTCAGAGTTGTCTCAATTGAGGTAAAGTGTAGGAAATTTGTATTCACACAATGACTAATCATTGAGAGAGAAACCTCTAGGACAGAAGTATAATTTAGTAGACATACCTCCCTTGGACAGAGGATGATTGCTTGAGAGAATCTAATCTGTGTACCACTAACAGCACTCAAGGTAGCTGAGAAATTGGGTGTCTGGACCTCAAAGTGGAATGTACCAATAAATATCAGCATCTTCTACACTTGCAGAACTTGCTAAAAATGTAGTCTTAGAATGTAAAGTAGAATATATCCTGAGTCAGAGAATCTATGGTTAAGCATAGGCTGTTTATACTTAAAAAAATCTCCAAAACTATTTCCAACACACAATCAGAGTTGAAAACTGCTTATCCACTTGGAGATTATAAATATGATTCTTATAGCCATAGATATATAGAAGATATTCAAAGGAAAAATTGCCATGGGGTGGGATTAATCTGAGAAAATTTTTTGGAAAGCATAAACATTATACTGGCTCATGAACGAAATGTAGAGATTTAATTAATGGTAATGAAGAAAATTGGAATTTTCAGAGTATGTAGCTAAGAAACATGAGTGAAAATACAATATACACAGAAACATTCAAGAGGCAAAAATTAGTGATTGTATTATACAATTTAGAGACAGATATATGAGTAATTTCCTTATTTGTCATTCACTTTCCATGTGACTTTCCATATGATATTTAAATTTTAAAGTGTTATTTCTTCACAAGAAAGTTTACTCATTCAGTAAGTACTTATTGAATGCCCATCCTATGAATTAATTCTCTATGTACTAAAATACAGCATTTAAAAAGACAGATGTTATCCCTATTCTTGTAGAAATAATACATAACTCTTAAAATTGTTGCCTGGATATGATATATTGTGTGTACATGTACTTAACTCACTTTCTAGTACATATAAGTGCAATGAATGCCAGCTGTTGTTTGTGTTAATAGCGTAATTATAGCTAGACCAGCATGTCTGATGACAGAAATAGACATGTAAATAGATAGTAAATATTAGCTAGAGGGAGATGTTGCATACTGAATTCAAGAATGTGGATTTGAATTCATAAATTATGGAAAGAAGCTGTGGCTTACTTTTCTATAAGTTTTGTTTTGTTTTAAATTGACAAATAACAATTATATGTAGTTATAGGGTTAGAATGGAAGGATTTATTTCATTTATATGGCTGTGGAATGATCAAATCAGGCTACTTAACATATTCATCATGGCAAATATTTAGCATTTCCTTGTTGTTTAGCTAGTTTGAAATATATAATACATTATTATTAGTGACAAATTAGGAATAAAAGAAATATTCCTCAATAAATTTAAGTCATATATGACAACCTATAGCTAAAATCATACTCAGTAGTGAAAAATGGGAGTCTTTCCCTCTAAATCAGGAATAAAACAAAGATATGATTTCCTATTCTAAGCATTTTTAAATATTGCAAATGTCTTTTAAAATGGATTTGAAAACTCACTAATGTGCAGCCATAGTGCTCTAACATCTGATCCCTCCTGATTTCAGAAGATAAGCAGGATCGATCTGATTAGTCCTTGGATGGGAGACTACCTGGGAATACCAGATGCTGCAGGCTAGGGAGAAGGACCTGGTGATCCACTCCTGAAACAA
>VMDO01038244.1:0-13647 GCA_007922755.1 Pedetes capensis
CTTGAAAGATTATTTCTTTTTATTCCCTTGTGGATACCTGGATATACCATATTTCATCTAGTTTCACTTTTTGAAGAACATCTCAGTTACTTTGAGAATTTGGCAAACATGAATAAAGCCAGAATATGAACAAACTTTCACGTGCAGGTTTTCTCTGTGAGTCTATTTTCAAATCAATTTGGTAAATAACACAGAAGTAGATGAATTATGACTATGTTAACGTTTATAAGAAACTACCAAATTCTCTTACAAAATTCCTTGCCTTCTCATCAGCAATGAATGAGAGTTCTTTTTGTTTCATATCCTTATCAACATTTTTGTACTGTCAGATTTTAATTTTTTCAATTTTAGCCATTCTGATATTGTAATGGTATTTATTGCCTATTGGTTAATTTGTAGTTCCCTACAGAGAAATGAATTTAAAGTATTTTTTCAAGTTCTTATTTCCCATCTCTATATTTTATTTAGTAAAATGTCTGTCAAGATCTTTCACCCACTGGTTTTTTTTTTTTTGGTAGTGCTAAGCATTGAATCCAGAGCATCTGCATTCACTCTACTAGTAAACTATTAGTAAACTATGTCTTCATCCTCATGGCCCATTTTTAAGTGTTCCCTTTTCCTTATTTTAATCAAATAATTTAATGATTTACTTTTTGTTGAGTTCTTGAGTTCTAAGTGTTCTTTGGATATTGTGGTTGTAAGTCCTTTATCAGATGTACAGTTATTCCTTCTCATTCTGTGGTTTGCTTTTACTCTCATAACAATGCCTTTCACCAAGAAGTTTTTATGTTTAATAAAGCCCAACTGATTATTTAATTTCATGGATTATTCTTTTCTCTTGTGGCCCAAAACTCATCACAAAACTCAGGGTCACCTAAATCTTCTGTGACATTCCAGAAGAGTTATAGTTTTACATTTTGCAGTTAGGCATATGACCTATTTTGAGGGTTTGTGCCCAAGTGTGAAATAGATAAGGTAATTCTCTAGTTTCTGCTCTTTTTTTTTTTTTTGGCATATGGAATCCAGTTTTTCCAGGACATTTGTTTACAAGATTATTGTTTGGCTCTGTCATGTCAAATACTAGTTGACAATCTAATGTAGTTCAGTTTCTGGTATCTCTATTCGGTTCTATTGATCCATGTATCAATTATTTCACCAATACCATAATCCCTGGATTATTGTAGTAACATAGGAAGTTGTAGTGTTGGGAAGTGTCACTACAACAGTATTCTTCAATATTTTCTTGCATATTTTGAGTCATTGTCTATTCATGTACTCTTTAGAATTGTTTTGTTCACATCTATAATATAATTTGCAGGATTTGGGTGGGGTTCACTTTAAAGCTGCACATCAAGCTCCGAAGAATTGATACCTTAACATTGTTTTGCCTTCCAATCCTTGAATAGAGAACCTCTCCATTTATTAAATTTTAAAAATTACTTTTATTGGAATTTTGTAGTTTTACCCATATTTATCCTGACATATTTTGTCAGACTTATACCCACATCTTCTTTCCTATCTCTATTCCTTTTTTCCTTCTACCCTCTTCTCTCTCTCTCATTTTCCTCTCACCATTCTTTCTTCTGTGCAAATCTAAGAAATATTGTGGTTTAAATTTCAAATTCTAATTGTGCGTTGCTTATATATAGGAACTCCCACACATCTGTCAGCTTGTCATGCTGTGGGGGCTTGCAGTTTTCTGTGAGGCTGAAAGCTATGCCACTGATATTTTAGACACCAACAGGACAACTGATGGCAGACAGCTTTTAGCTGAGCCTCTAGACCAAGACAGATTAGGGAGAAGGCCCTGGCTGCCCACTCCTGAAACAATCAGCCACTGAAAACCCTATGAATAGCAGAGAAGCACTGTCAAATGTAGCTGGAAAATGAGTCCTCTAGGCTGCAAGTTACTCAAAAGATGATTAGGAAAGAGTTGCCTCCTCAAAGTAAAGTTGACCTTAATGAGGGGAATGAAGTAAAGCCATTGAGATCTCCTTTTGCTGATGTGGCACAACTCAAGATGGGAAGAAATGCTATTGCTACAACAATGGGCTAAAACATGAAAAGATCATGACACAGTGTATGGTAGTATTTCGTTCTATTGTACATAGGGTCACACTATGAGGTGGGCCTGACTGGACAGCACCTAACAACAACAGTGACAACATAAATAGAAAACAACTGATTTTCATATATTAACCTTATATATTATGACTTTTAATTAGTTATTTTGTTACAGGAGTTATTTTTATGTGGTGGTTGTCAATCTATTAGGATTTTCCACAGATTATCATGTTATCTCAAATAAGAACATTTTCTTTCTTTCTTCCAAATCTGTATAAGTAGTAAAATTTTAAAGATATCTTTGAATAAAGCATCACAGCCTCAAATATTAATAGATTTGAAAAAAGTTATCTCAGTATCATTTGTTCTAAGGAAAGTATAAATGCAAGGTTCAATGGCATATTATTTTATATGCTAAAATGGCTAAAATTAGTAAGACTGGCAATACCAAGTATAAACAGATGTGTAACAAATAGAATTCCCATGTACAATTATAAGAATAAAACTATACAAATACTCTGGAAAGCTTTAGAATTTTCCAGTTAAGTCAAATGAACATGTAGCTTCTGATGCAGAAATTCTAAGTTCATAAATGTAGAATATATACATATACACTGCATGCAACTGTACCACTGTGGTGTCTGATCCTGTCAGGTCTCGGAAGCTAAGCAGGGTCAGGTCTGGTTAGTACTTGGATGGGAGACCACCTGGGAACACCAGGTGCTGTAGGCTTGGGAGAGGGACCTGGCAACCCACTCCCACAAAACAATCAGCCATTGAAAACCCTATGAATAGCAGAGAAGCACGAGAATAGTGTTTTGCCTGTTGTATGTAGATTAGATATTATAGAGGAAGTGATAAGTGAACTTGAAGAATAGCAGTAGAAACTATCTGAAATGAAACACTGAGAGAAAAGTGGAAAAAACTGAACAGAGCTTCAGTGATGGGTCAAGTAGTCTAATGAGCAGGTAAATGGAGCCTAGAAAGGGGGAGATAGAGAAAAAAACTAGAACACAGAATGGCTAAAGACATCCACCTAAAATATAACTAACTGCTCAGTGCAAGCCCCTGAGATCTCAATGTTCATTGAGAACCAAGTTGGGTATGTATGCTACATAGCAACTTATATATTTGATATTTAGCAGAAAGATTATTGTGACCTAGCCACCAAGTAACACAGCTAAAACTGCTGAGCAGAATATCCATTACCTGGTATGTGCCTGGTAAGTTAAAGTTTTTATTAAATTGATAATGTATATTTTATAAACTTTTAAGGATTGTATTCTATTTGAAGTAAATTCAGATAAATATGTTCATTGTGTACTATGCTAATAATTTAAAATTCAAAAATTTCCCTGCTAGAGAGAGAAAAGAGTTTCCTTTTTATTAGATAATATTCCAAAATAATGTATATTCAGAAATTACTAGTGAAAATACATACTTGTTTCTGGAACCTAATTTATTACATAAGGCTTTGTGTTATCACAGTCCTTGATCAAGAAATGTTAAAGATAAAATATCTAAATTATTTTATAATTACCACCAATGAGAAGCCTGCAGCTGTAGCACTGTGGTGTCCGATCCTCTCAGATCTCAGAAGCTAAGCAGGGCTGGGCCTGGTTAGTACTTGGATGGGAGACTGCCTGGGAACACCAAATACTGTAGACTTGGGAGAAGGACCTGGCAACCCACTCCCCCAAAACAATCAGCCATTGAAAACACTATGACTAGCAGAGAAGCATGACAATAGTGTTTCCTCTGTTGTACATAGGGTCACTATGAGTCAGATACCAACTCAATGGCACCTAACAACAACAACAACATGGAGAATATAATTTAATATAATTTAAATCCAGATAGGGAACAACAACAACCAATGAGAAATTGTGCATCCAAAAATTATGGTTTATTTAAATTTAAATTTTATGTGTAAAGTAAATTTGTATATACTTACAGGGTAAAACATGATGTTACTATAGAGATACACATTGTACATGCTTAAGTTACTATATCTACTACATTATATGCTTATTTTTATTTATTGTGGTTAAAATCTATTCTTTTGGCAAATTTGAGGTATACAACACATAGTTATTGGCTACAATCATCATACTGTGCCATAAACTAAAATTTATTCCTCCTAACTGAAACATTGGTCTACAGCCATACCACTCTGGTGTCTGATCTTGCCAGATCTTAGAACCTAAGCAGGGTCAGGCCTGGTTAGTACTTGAATGGGAGACCTCCTGGGAATACTGAGTGCAATAGGTTTGGGAGAAGGACCCAGCAGCCATTGAAAACCCTGTGAATGCCGGGTGCAGTAGTGAGTGCCTGTAATCCCAGCAGCTTGGGAGGCAGAGGCAGGAGGATCACAAGTTCGAGACCAGAGGCAGTCTGTATAACTTAGCGAGACCCTGTCTCAAAAAAAAAAAAAAAAAAAAAAAAAAAAAAAAAAAAAAAAAAAAAAAAAAAAAAAAAAAAAAAAAAAAAGGGCTGGGGGCACAGCTCAGTGGCCTAGCCCTTGCAAAGCATGCAGGTGTGAGGCCCTGGGTTCAACCCCAAGTACTGCAAACAAAACAAAACAAAACAAACAATAACAACAACAAAAAAACACAACAACCTGTGAATAGCAGAGAAGCACTGACAATCGTGCTTGGCACGGCACAGTGTTTGGCAATGTTTCATCTTTTGTACATAGGGTTTCTATGAGCCGGACCCGACTAGATGGCACCTAACAATAACAACTGAAACTTTGTGCTCTCTGATCAATGTTACTCCTGTCCTCTTGTACCCCACCTCCATCCTCTGCAAACCATCATTCTACCCAGCGTTTCTGAGATCAGCAGGCACAGAAAGACAAGTGCTGTGTGATTATACTTTTATGTGGAATTTTAAAGTGTGGTCAACATTTAAGTCATATCTATCTTCACTTATATTTTGAAATTGAATTATACTTAAGGTAAGAGCTCATGTCTTTCACTGACACATTTAACTTTGGACTACCTTAGAAATGATCACATTTTTTGTTTCAAGAATTTGAAAATAACAACCATTAATTTGCAAAAATGGGTGCACGCTGTTGGGATAATGACACTGCAACTATCTCAGAGGCCATTAAAAGCCAATGTCAGCTAGAAATGGACAGCAGTCTGTGTCCTGGGGAGATAGAAGCCAGTGCTTCTGCCTGGAGAGGTGACCCTCAGGATTCCTGGCCAGGATTCCTACCACTATGCAGGCAGCCCCAGAGGCTGGGCACTGAGCTCCTTGGGCACCTGAAATACAAACTCTAGCAGCCCCAAGTGCTTTTGCCCACACTGGGCCCTCTGCCCCTCTGCCTGTGCGTGCTGCAGCTGATGTCCAGGTGTGGGGGACTCTTTGCTGGGCTGCTACAATGGGGCAGGCAGTGCCATTTCATCTCACTGCTCTTGCTCCTGCCACAGCCACAGTATCCAGACCCATCATACTTCTTTCCTCCTCATCTCCACAGAGCCCATTATTGGCTACAATCTGTTGGAGAGACCAGACTGAAACTGGAACCATGCCAGGGCACACCCGACTAGCCTGGGCTCAATATCTTCACTTGGGACCCTTTTGCCATTCAGCCCTTTTTTTTTTTTTTTTGTGGTACTGGGGGTTGAACCCAGGGCCTTGTACTTACATGCTCTGCAAGTGCTGGGCCACTGAGCTGCACCCTCAGCCTTTTTTTTTTTTTTAGACAGGGTCTCACTAAATTACTGCAGACTGCCTCTGGTCTCGAACTTGCGATACTCCTGCCTCTGCCTCCCGAGCAGCTGGGATTACAGGCGTGCACCACTGCGCCCGGTTTGCCATGCAGTCTTTAGAAAGCTCTGCCCTTATCTTTATTCACGAAGAAATGAGAATTGTGAAGTACCTAAAATCCTGTTATTCACTAATAAGTCATTTTTGGTGATGTGCCAAATGAAGGATAGGGTGACATGTCAATTCTTTTGGCTGATAGAAAACTTGGTAGGGAAACATGCTATTCCATGGACACCAAAATATCAAGTTTCTGTGATTTCTAACTTCATATTTTCCCTGAAAATTAAAACTTGAGATATTGGCCTGTTTATGTGAATGTTACCTAATTGGCTTAAATCATCTTGTAACTTTATGTTAAAAATTGTAATATAGCTTTAACATATGTTAATATGGAGTAAGGAGCTGGAGTTTAGCTAACTTGGTGGAGTGCTGCTCTGTACTCTCTGAGCCCTGGGTTCGACCCCCAGCACTGCAAAAATGGGAGAAGGTTGTGGCAGCCCACTTCCAAAACCATCTTGGAACAATCAGCCATCAAAAACCCTATGAATAGCAGAAAAGCACTGACATTATGCTGCACATGGCACAGTCTCAGGGCGTGTTTCATTCTGTTGTACATAGGGTTGCTATAAGTCAGACCCGACTCAATGACACCTAACAGCAATAACAATATGGGGTAAGGGAAGAACAAAGTTTCTCCAATTCAAATTGTGTATATGGAGAAATTATAAGTGAAGGGGACAAGAAAGATGCTGACCAATACTATGCTTTTAACAAATTATATACACTTCCAAATATTCAATAATTATTAAGTAAACTTATGTTTTCTCAAATTATTTTGCATCTAATTTAGTGACTGATTTTTAGGCTTGCATTTAAGCGCCTTTAGTTATAAACATTATTGAATGTGGGTCTGACTTTGATTAAAAAGTTAAATCAGTTAGATTTGCCAGATGGATACAAATAACAACTGGATCTTGAAAAATAAGCCTATTGACTTCACAGAACTGATCCAGACTGTTTGGTGACTCATTTTCCATCAGGCTAAACTGTTGACTAAAATATACTACTCAGACGAGTTATGTACCCTGTCTGTGACTCACATTTTACTTTTGGTTAAGTACCAAAGCTTTACAGAAATGGATGTTATATACCTCATTATATCCCTTCAGTGGATGCTATAAATCTTACTAAAATGTGTACTTTAGAGCAAATGTTGAACCAAACAATTTTATTAACAGTTTCAACATGCACTATGGTGTATATTTTATTTTATTTTATTTTATTCTTTAGGAAAAGAATAGAAGTACACACAAGGCATTTAGACTCTGCTTGCATAACTAAATTTTAAACATTAAAATATATGGGATATATATTACAATAAAAATAAATGTTTAACTCTGCTATCATAGCAGTAATTTCAATTAGATTGAATTAAAGTTCTTAACCAACATCATTATCTTTCTAAGGATATTCTTATAGGCCAATGTTTTAGCACTTCTGAAAAATCATGATATAAAAATTGCATTGATGAGGAATCATCATCCCCTCATGGAGATATATCCACAGAGGGACATCTTCCCTGATTCATTTAAGGTAGTGATGGACAACAGATAATTTATTTTCTGTGCATCATAAAGAATAAGAAAATTGTGTAAAAAATTGTGTGGAGCACAATTTCCATTATTTTTACTATGAATAATTCATTTTGTCTCTAAATAATAATATTTAATAGGCTTGTTAAAGTACATATGCTACAATGGAAACAGTGGCATAGCTCATCAGAAAGTTTAGACCCAAAATCTTTAGTCTCACTATTCCAGAAAAATGATCATTATCACAAGAAGAACAAGAGGAACTCTTCCTTCATGACTCTTCCTGTTAACTATACACTAAAATCACAGTTCAGCAAGGACATGTGGATCTTTCTAGTTGGACACCAAAGTCATAAATTATCTCTCTGATGTGAGTATCTTGTATGAGGGCATCATTCCCATATACTCTCCATGTTTTTGCTCATTCTGAAACACATCTCCAGATGCTCTATTTCTTCAAAATTCTCCTTTCTCCTTCCATTTATTAAAAAGATGCACAATGGGTTTAAAACTGGGCTCATCATTGTTAGTTCTGTGGCCTTAACCAAGTCAGAAAACCATTCTCCTCTAGAGAACAGGATAAGAATAGTTATGCTTAATAAGATATTTAAGAATGTGACTCATAGTATAGGCCTTCAAGTAATTTTTTTTAGCTAAGAGATAAAAGTGAAAAGTATAATCGACAAATTGAAATAAAAAATTCTAATTATCCCAAATTTGTACCATAAATACAAATATAACCTATATATCTATATATGTCATAAATTTTTAAAGGTATATCTATATACATATATACATACATACTATATATCTGAAGATATATCTATATCTATAAACATGTATCTATAGATATGTAATTATATCTAAAGATGTATCTATATATACATAAATACTATATATCTAAAGGTATATCTATATACATATATACACATGTACACACACACACACACACACACGTCATTATTGTTGTTAGGTGCTGCTGAGTCAAGTCTGACCCATAGCAACCCTCATACGGTTTTCAATGGCTGGTTGTTTCTAGATTGCTTCAGGAGTGAATTGCCACATCCTTCTCCATGCATATATAAACATTGGGATCAGCCCAGGATCATGCACAAACATGCACTTTGTCAATGGGCTATATCCTAAGATATGGTTTGTTTTTCAGAAGGAAACAGACCTTCCTTTGCAAAAGGGAATCAATGCAATGCAACAGGGAAAACAAAGACTGTGACATAACTTATGGCACCTAATTGCATGGTCAGGAATATCTTTATGTAATTTTTAAAACAATCACAGTTACAATCCACAGATCAGACACAATCTAGTGAAAATTTCTGTTTCTGTTTTTGACAAAATATCAGTTCACCAATGCACTGTCATTATTAATGGGGTTTGAGAAACTTGGGCAAAGGAGTAGTAACAATCCAGCCTCAAATATCCATTAGAATAGAACTCTAGTACAATAAAGTATATAGCACCATTACAGACATGAGGATAAATATCTGGAAGAATGTGAACCATTCTTAAGAACATTCAGAATAATTCTGGAAATTTTGACAAGTTAACTATGCCCTCAATTTTTGTTATCCCTTCTCTCTTCTAATGCTATGAGGGGTAATAAAATCCTTAAAACAGGAAATTGATCTACAAAACTGTCTCAGAAAAACAAGAATGAAACGAATTATTAGAAAACATTAAACTCTCCAGCTTTCCATGGATAGAGAAGACATACAAGAAAACCTAGCAGATAGTGTTTTCATCAGGTAGGGAAAGATATCAGCCCAGGGTTTCTAGCTGGTATATAGAATTTAGACCAGGTTGGAGCTACCATGAGACTGAGAGCAACTTAAGTTGAAGAACAAGCTTACATAGTTTCATTGCATGGTGAGAAAGGAAAGGATATGATGGTAGAAATCCTGCCTAAATGGTATAAAAAAAGATAAATGGAAGGAAAGACGGATAGGAGGAAGGTGATAAGGAGGTACAGGAAGAGCGGAAAAAGACCTAGCAATGGGGACAGGCACTATTGCAGCCCCACAGGTTCACTCAGTTTGTGATTCTCCTCAGGGTTTGTCCCAGAGCCAGTTTGACATCCTTGTTCCTGAGGCTATAAATAAGGGGATTCAGCATGGGCACTACAAGAGTATAAAACACTGAGAAAAATTTCCCCTGGCCCACAGACTGAGCAGATGTTGGTTTCACATAACTGAACAGCCCAGATCCAAAGAATAGGATGACAGTTACTATGTGAGAACCACAGGTGCCCATGGCTTTGGACCAACCCTTAGCTGATGACATATGAATGATATTAAAAAGGATCAGAGCATAGGAAATTAAGATAATGAGGCCAGATGCAATGATAACTATATCCACAACAACATAACTCACAAGCTCATTCGTGTAAGTGCTGCTGCAGGACAGCTGGAGGAGAGGGAAGACATCACACATGTAGTGGTTGATGATGTTGGAATTGCAAAAGATGAGCCTGAACATACACCCTGTGTGGACCATGGCAGCAGCAAAGCCCATCAAGTATGAACCAAACATCATCAGAGAACAGGTCCTAGGGGACATGAGGACTGCATACAGCAGAGGCTGACAGATGGCCACATAGCGATCATAGGCCATGGCAATCAGCACATAAGACTCAGAGTTGACAAAAAAGCAGAAGAATAAAAGCTGAGTCATGCATCCAGAAAAAGAGATGATGTTCCTTTCTGAAACAAAGCCCATCAGCATTTTTGGAGTAAGGGAAAGTGAATAAAAGAAATCAATGAAGGACAGATTAAAGAGAAAAAAGTACATTGGAGTGTGAAGATTTGAATTCAGGCAAATTAGCATAATTAAGGTCATGTTTCCCACCACAGTGACTGTATAGTTCACCAAGAACAGGAGAAACAAGGGCAGCTGGAGCTCAGGCTGGTCTGTTAATCCCATGAGAATAAACTCTGTCACTGAAGAGCCGTTTTCCATAGTCATTTGCTTCATGGCTGGGATCTGTAGGAACAGGGATAGAGGGGAACATTAATAAGGAAGCCTCTCTCTTTGATCCCAGAGGAAGTGCTGGAGCTGCTGGCTTTCCAAGATAAGGGTTGTCTGAAGACACATAGTAAGGGATCCATAGAGTAAGACATCCTATGTTGATTCATGAGGAGTCACTATTTCCTTCTTCCTCCACCTGTGATGTTTTTTCCTATGTAGAAAATACCTGTAGAACTCTCAGTGTCTTTAAACTTCATGTCCTCCCTTCTTAGTCCTCACCAAGTATTAAGGGTGAAAGAATGATAAATAAGTGGTATTCTCCTGAAGGCATGATTTATATATATATAGCTTGGCTTAGACAGGAAATTATAGAAAGAAAGATAATTCAGTGCTCACCTTTGCTTCCCTGGAGACCTCATTGCTGTTGGACATAAAGGGCCCTTCCTCCCAATTGTACTGGTGATGAAGGAGGTAATAGCCAACAGTACAGATGGATATCTGACCTGCTACAGAGGTACTAGTAGGTCATGCCATGATTTCTTTGTGAGAATTTCTCCAGAAGAGTCTCTTAATTAACAAGAAGAAAACAATAATCTTATATGAACCTCCAAAATATCATCTCACTCACATGAGAATCTATTTCATTCCCTAGAGTTCTGGTAAAAGCAACAGAAGCACAGAAACTTATTCTTTTGTGATTTCCTCCCAAGTTGGCTGAACCCCTTGAGGACAGAAATTGCTGAGCCTGTGTTTGTTTCCTGTGCCACAGACCTAACAGTGGATCTTTGACACTTAAAGTTTTGCTCAATTTATAATTTCCACCAGGAATACCTAGTTCCAGGGGCAGAGTAGTTGGACCTCTTTCTCACTCTCCTCATCATCTGCTGCAGAGCTAAACCAGAGGAAAATCCAGCAGTACAGTCACTGCCCTTGCTAGCATTTTCCAATAAGCCTCTGGCATTGCATTAATACACATTAGGTCATAAATTAACACTCCACAAAAAAGAGATTGTTGCAAAGAGGTTGAAATAATAGGAGTAGGCACTCAAGATAGCCTCATTTTAAATCTAGGCTTTTCAACTTCCTGAGTACGAGATATGCCTGCAGCCGTACCATCCTGATATCTGATCCCATCAGATCTTGGAAGTTAAGCAGGGTCAGGCCTGGTTAGTACTTGGATGGCAGACTTCCTGGGAACACTAGGTGCTGTAGGCTTGGAAGACGGACCTGGCAGTCTACTCCTGAAAAACAATCAGCCATTGAAAACTCTATGAATAGCAGAGAAGCACTGATGTAGTGCCAGGCGTGGCACAGTGTCAGTGAGTGTTTCCTCTGTTGTACGTAGGTTTGCTATGAGTCAGACCCGACAGCACCTAACAACAACAAATATGAGATATAGACAAATGATGCAACTTTTCTGACTCTTGTTTATTTATGTTTGTATCTGTATATTCCTGTGCATGTCTATTAAAGGATATTCATAAAAGAGGTTTGGGATGAGGCTCACTGGTAGAATTCTCCCCTAGCATTCATAAAGCCTGTTGTCCAATCCCAGCACAGATACACACACACACACACACACACACACACACTTATAACAAATAAGGTAGTAAAATAAAAGAGTTGTCTCATTGTATTGTTTGGAGAATAAAATGAAATAATTCACACAAACTACTAACAATGAGTGTGATATGTAAATAAAAGCTGATAAGGATTGAGGATGAAGTTCAGTAACAGAAGGCTTAGCAGTTGCAAGACCCTGAGTTTGATATCTCTTTGTCTTTTCCCTCCCTCCCTCCCTCCCTCTCTCTCTTTACTGGTTTGACTAAGGGTTTGTTGACTTCATTTATCTTTTCAAAGAACCAACTCTTAATTTCATTGATTCTTTTTTTTTTCTTTTCTTTTTTTAGTTTTTTCATTATTCTCTGCCTTGATCTTTATTATATCTTTTTGTCTACTAGTTTTGGGATTAGCTTGTTGTTTTCCCAATGCCTTAAGTTGTATTGTTAAGTTATTTATTTGAATTTTTGCTGATTTTTGCATGTAGGCACTCATAGCCATGAATTTCCCTCACAGAACTGCCTTTGTTGTGTTACAAAGGTTCTGTTAGGTTGTGTTATCATTTTCATTTTATTCTAGGAATTTTTCAATTTCCTCTCTGATTTCTTGAACGACTCATTGATCACTTAAAAGTGTGTTGTTTAATTTGCATGAATATAAAATATTTTTGTAGTTTCTCTGCTACTGATTTATGTTGTTTTTAGGTACTGTCAAGTCAGTGTCTGACTTACAGCAACCCTACATACAACAGGGAAACACTATTGTTAGTGCTTCTGTTTTATTCTATTGTAATCTGATAAGATACAAGGAAAGGTTTCAATTATTTTTGCATTTTTTACAATTAATTTTGTGACATAAATGTAGTCTATTTTTGAAAACGTTCCATGTTTTGCTGAGAAATATGGGTAGTCTGCATCTATTGGATGAAATATTCTGTAGATATCTGTTAAGTCCAGTTTTCCTATGGTATTGTTTAAGGTTTCTTTGTTGATTTTTTTTGTTGTTTGGATGATTAGTTTATTTATGAGAGTGAGGTATTAAAGTAACCCATTATTATTCTATCTGGACTTATCTGCTCCTTTATAGCCAGTAGTGTTTGTTTTATGAAATTAGATGTTCCAATATTGAAGGTATTCATATTTATAATTATTATGTCTTCTTGATTAGATTGATTATTCCCAATATGTGGTGACAATCTATCTCTTCTGATTAATTTAGGGCTGAAATCAACTTGTCAGAAATTGATATAATAACTCTTGCCTTTTTCTACCATTTTATTTTCAGTGTGTATGTTTTTTCCAATGAGATGTGTCTCTTAAAGATAGCATATAGTTGTGTTTTGTTTCTTAATCCGATTGGCTAATCTATGTTTTTTTTTTAAAGTGGAGCATTAAGACCATTCATATTTAGGGTCATTATTGAGAGGAATGAGGTGTTTTGTGTAATTTTGTTAGTTGTGTGTCTAGTTTATTTGAGTGTCGATTGTTCTTTATCCTGTTCATATTAGGGACTTGCAGGTTTAGTAAGTTAGATATTCTTGGTTCTTTCTTTACTCTCATTTGATCATGACTTCCTCTTGTGGGATTTATTTATTTCTGTTTTCTTGTATTGGTGTTTGTCTTTCTCCTTCTGTGCACAGGATTCCTTTAAATATGGTGTGCAGTGCTGG
>VMDO01038245.1:0-13645 GCA_007922755.1 Pedetes capensis
CTTAATTGTGGGATATGATTTTAAAAATCCCCAACAGATCACCATGGACCATGAAATTGGAGAGATAGACAGTGCCTTGGAGATCAAATTAAGTCTTGTTATACTTAGAAATATGTGCAGTTTAATGAACTGAGGAAACTGGGGGGAAGGATTCTCAAGGTTCTCTGAGTCATCTGATAATTCAAATAATTTATATATTTATATTTATATTAGACTAGGTTTAAAGATATTCTGATGCAACTCTTACAGCAATTATATCTCTAAAATTACATTACTCTCATGCTTTTGTGGTTATTATGAACTGTATTGGTACAAAAATAAAACAAAAGACGTCACAGAACAATATAGGAACAAAAGGATTTTCTTTTTATAATTCAAAGTGTATAAAGTGAAGCAAAATTGAATCATGACACAGCTAACTGCATAAAGGCACTCAAATTGAACATAACCTACACTGTAGTAGATAGATCGATAGTTGTACCATGGGAAGATATTCCATGTGATCCCTGGTCTTTATACATAAACAAGTTTTCCCAGGTAAGTAACAAGAACATTGTGACAAATTAACAATGAGAAATCTGTCACTAAATTGTTTACTTGTATTTCCCTCTCTCTCTCTCTCTCTCTCTCTCTCTCTCATAGTTGAACACCGGGTGTTGCATATACTTTGCAAGTGCTCTACCAGTGGGCTGCATCCCCAGCCAACTAATAAAAACACGAATATTATCATTTTTTATCATGAGACAGAGTCTTAATAAGTTGTACAGACTGCCTCTGGCCTCAAAGTTGGATATTGCTGCCTGTTTTTCCCAAGTTTCTGGGATTATAGGCATGTGGCAACACATCCAGCTATTTGCATTTTCCAATATTTAATTTTAGGGCATACTATTGAATATTTTAGCAAAGAATATAAGTTTATTTTTTAAAATAAAAAGAAAGAATGGCAGGAGTGGAAATGGGTACACCAAGAAAGGCTGCAAACATTGTTCAAATTAAAGAAGATGACACAATGGCACCTAACAACAAAAAGATGATAATAAATTATGTGTGATACTGCACTGGTTCCTAGACCAGGAGAAAGTACCTATACAGCACATTATTGGGAAAAGTGGTGAAAATTCTACATAGACTGGAGATTAGCTATTATACCAACTATTATAATTTTGGAGGCTGCATTGTGGGTTTTTGTCCTTAGGTAATATATAATGAATTAGTTAAGGGCAAAAAGAGCATGATGTCTGCAACTGGCTCTCAGATGGTTGACAAACGGAAAATAAGACAAATCCGGCAAAATCTAGGTGAAATCTGTACATAGGAAATCATCTCAAATTAAAAAGTGAAAAAGAAGAAAAATGGTAATGAGTAGTCAGGTTGAGAGCATGGAAGAAAATAAAACATGAAAATACTCCCTTTATTTTACTTTATTTTATTTTATTTTTGTTGTTGTTTGGTGCCATCAAGTCAGGTCCAAACTATGTACACAGAATGAAACACTCCTCAACACTGTGCCATGTTGTTGTTGTTGTTAGGTGCTGTTGAGTCCAGTCTGACTCATAGCGACTCTATGTACAGCAGATCAAAACACTTCCCAATTTTGTGCCATGCACATGATCTTATTTATGTTTAAGCCTATTGTTGCAGATACTGTGTCAATCCATCTGGTGGTGGATTTTCCTTTGTTCCGTTGACCTGACACTCTCCCAAACATGATGTCTTTCTCCAGGGACTGATCTCTTCTGACTACATGTCCAAAATATGTAAGCCACAATCCAGACATTCTTGTTTCCAAGGAGCACTCTGGTTGTACTTCTTCTAGGACAGATCTATTGGTCCATGGAATATTCAATAGACATCTCCAGCACCATAATTCAAAAGCATCAATTCTTCTCTTGTCTCCCTTGTTCAATGTCCAGCTTTCACAAGTACATGATGTGACTGAAAATACCACGGCATGAGTCAGACGCACCTTCATCTTCAATGTGACATCTTTACTTTTCAATACTCTAAATAGACCTTTTCCCAAAGCTTTTCCTAGAGCAATGCATCTTTTGATTTCTTGACTGCTGCTTCCACGGGTGTTGATTATAGAGCCAACCAAAGCAAAATCTTGGACAATCTCAATCTTTTTTCCATTTACTGTGAAGTTCTATACTGACCCAGTTGTAAGGATTTTTGCTTTGTTGAGGTTTAGTTGCAATCCATATTGAAGGCTGTGATCTTTGATCTTCATCAGTAAATGTTTTAATTCCTCTTCAGTTTCAGCCAGCAGGCTGTGTCATCTGCATAACACAGGTTGGTAATGAGTCTTCCTCCAATCCTGATGCTATGTTCTTCCTCATAAAGTCCAGTTTCTTGGATCATTTGCTCAACATATAAATTGAACAGATATGGCCAAAGAATATAGCCCTGACACACATCTTAATCAACTTTAAACCAGGCTTTGTTTCCTTGTTCTAGTCAAACAACTGCCTCCTGGTTCACGTACAGATTCCTCACTAGAACAATTAGGTGCTCTGGTATTCCCATTTTCCCAAGTGTTATCCATAATTTGTTTTGATCCCCACAGTCAAATGTCTTTGCATAGCCAATAAAACATGGATAGACATCTTTCTGCTATTCTCTGTTTTCGGCTAATATCCACTTCACATCAGCAGTAATATCCCTGGTTCCCCACCCTCTTCTGAATCCCACTTGATTTTCTGGTAATTCCCTGTCTATATACTGCTGCAGTCGCTTTTGAAAGATCTTTAGTAAACTTTGCTTGTGTGTGACATTAATGATATTGTCTGATAGTTTGCACATTCAGTTGGGTCACCTTTTTTGGGAATAGAAACAAATATGGATCTCTTCCAGTCAGTTGGCCATGTAGCTGTTTTCCAAATCTGTTGGCATAAAAATGCTAACACCTCCAGTGCTGCATCTTTTTGTTGAAACATCTCTATTGGTATTCCATCAATTCCTGGAGCCTTATGTTATGCCAGTTCTTTCAAGGCAGCTTCTACTTTGTCCTTCAATATCATTGGTTCTTCTTCAAATGCAACATCTTGAAATGGTTGGTCATCAACCAATTTTTTTGTATAATGATTCTGTGTATTCATTCCATCTTTTTTTGATATTTCCTGCATCATTTCATATTTTCCCTGTAGAATCTTTCCCTATTGCCACTCAAGGCTTGAATATTTTCTTCACTTATTTAAGCTTGAGAAACACAGAGTGTGTTCTTCCCTTTTGGTTTTCTGCCTCCAGCTCTTTGCACATGTCATTATAATATTTGTTTTTGTCTTCTCGAGCTGCCTTTTGAAATATTCTGTTTATATCCTTAACTTCATCATGTCTTCCTTTTACTTTAGCTGCTCAACATTAAAAGTCAAGTTCCAGAGTCTCTTTTGATGTGAATTTGGTCTTTTCTTTTTTTCTTGTCTTTTTATAACCTTTTCCTACTCATCTGGTCTATCATTTGTATCTAATGCAGAAAACCTTTGTTTTGTTTTGCTTTGTTTTGTTTTTGTACTTGTTTTGTTTTTGAACCCAGGGCCTTGCAATGCATGCTCTTCAAGTGCCGTGCCACTGAGCTGCTCCCCTGGCACAATTTTTTACTTTTTGAGACAGTCTCGCTACGTTATGCAGACTGCCTCTGATCTCCACCTCCCAAACTGCTGGGATTACAGGCATATGCCAGCATGTCTGGCATAAAACCTATTCTTGAGGTAGTCTCTTACCTCAGGTGGGATGTACTCAAGGTCATACCTTGGCTCTTGTACACTTGTTCTAATTTTCTTCAGCTTCAGTTTCAACTTGTATATGAGAACTTGATGGTCTGATCCACAATCATCACCTGGTCCTGTTTTGACATTTGATATAGAGTTTTTCCATCATCTCTTTCCACATATGTAGTTAAGTTGATTCCTGTATGGTCCATTTTGTGAAGTCCATGTGCATAGTCGCCGTTTATGTTGTTGAAAAAATGTATTTGCAATGTAAAAGTCATTGTTCTGACACAATTCTATCATGTGATCTCCCACATCGCTTCTGTCACCAAGACCATATTTTCCAACTACTGAGCCTTCTTCTTTGTTTCCAACCTTTGCATTCCAGTCACCAGTGGTTATCAATATGTCCTGATTGCATGTTTGATCTATTTCAGATTACAGAAGCTGGTAGAAATCTTCCCTTTCTTCATTTGTGGCCTTAATAGTGAGTGCATAAATTTGAATAATAGTCATATTAACTGGCCTTCCTTGTAGGCATATGGATATTATTCTATCACTGACAATATTATATTTCAGGAAAGATCTTGAGATGTCTTATTTGATGATGAATGCAACCCCATTTCTTTTTAGTTTGTCATTCCCAGTATAGTAGACCATATGATTATCTGACTCAAAGTGGCCCATGCCAGTCCATTTTAGCTCACTGATGCCCAGAATGTCAACGTTTATGCACTCCATTTCTCTTTTAATGATTTCTAATTTTCCTAGTTTCATACTATGTACATTCAATTTTCCAATTATTAATGGATGTTTACAATAATTTCTCCTCATTTTTAGTCATGCCACATCAGCAAATGGAGGTACCTGGGCCTTTACTCCATTTCTGTCATCAAGATAGACTCTAGTTTGAGGAGGCAACTCTTGACCAGTAGTCGTTTGAGTGTCTTCCAACCTGGGGAGCTCATTTTCTTGCACTATATCTGATAGTGTTTCTTTGCTATCCATAGGATTTTCAATGGCTAATTGTTTTGGGATTTGCTCACCAGTGCCTACTCCCTTGTCTGTCTTAGCCTGGAAGCTCAGTTGAAACCTGTCCACCATATGTGACTCTGCTGGTATCCTAGTTACTGGTGGCATAACTTTCAGCCTCATTGTAACACACAAACCCCCACAGTGTGGCAAAGCCATGCTGAGCACTATGTCAGTGCTTCTCTGCTATTCACAGGGTTTTTGATGGCTGTTTTTGAGATTGCTTCACAAGTGGATTACCACATCCTTCTCCCATTTTTTTGGTGCTGGGGATTGAACCCAGGGCCTCAGAGAGCACAGAGCATCACTCTCCCAACTGAGCTAAACCCCAGCCCCCATTTATTTTATTAGTATTTAAATTATACATATTGATGGGATGTTGTTGTTAGATGCCATCTAGTCAGATCTGACTCATAGCAACCCTGTGTACAAGAGATCAGGACACTCCTCAACATTTTGTCATGCCTGGCACTATGTCAGTGCTTCTCGTTTACTCATAGGGATTTCAAGGGCTGATTGTTTTGGATACAGGGTGATATTTCCATTCATATATGCATTATGCAATTATCAAATCAAGATTGTTATACTTGCATCTCCTTACATATTTTACAGAAAAATAGTAGAAGAAAAAAGCAAAAAAATATTAACATGTAATGACAATTGTATACAATTATGAGTTAGAGCATGAATTTTTTTGGATTTTCATAATGTTACAGCCTGTATTTGATAATATTCTCTCCTTATTTACCCTCTCCAAGTCGTTCTCCTTCCCCCCCACCTTCCATATCATGTAAAAACATGCAATATTCCTTTTTTTCAGTCTGGGTTGTTTTGCTTAAAATGATGATTGCAGTTTCATCCATTTTGCTGAAGTGACATAATTTTATTCTTTACTACTGAATAATATTATGAATATATATTACATTTTTAATACAGTCATCTGTTGATGGACATCTGGGTTGATTCCATACCCTGGCAATTGTGAAGAGTGCTGTATTAAATACGGAAGTGCAGGTATCCCTGGGGTACGATGATTTGCCTTTATTTAGGTATATTCCTAGAAGTAGTATTGCTGTATCATAGGGTAGTTCTATTTTTAGTTTTCTAAGGTACTCCTTGGCATCTGATCCCATCAGATTTCAGAAACTTAGCAGGGTTGGGCCTCATTAGTGCTTAGATGAGAGACTGTGTGGGAATATCAGGTGCTCTAGGCTCAGAAGGACCTGAAAACTCACTCTCGAAACAATTATCTTCTGAAATCCCTATAAGTACCAATAAACACTGACAATAGTGCCAGGCATGGTGCAGTGTTAGGCAGTGTTTTGTTTATTGAGTGGCTATGTGTTGGTCCCAACTGGATGGCACCCAACAACAACAACAACAACAACAACAACAACAATGTGCTTCCATACTGATTTCCATAGTGGCTAAAATAATTTATAGCCCCACCAACAGTATAAAAATATTCCTTTTTCTCTACATCCTCTTACTGGGTTGAGATGGAATCTCAGTGTAGTTTTGATTTGCATTTCTCTGAGGGCTAGGGATATTGAACAGAAAATATCTCTTTTTACTTAAAATCACTATCTACAATTTAGCTTCAGCAAAACATCATTTATCATATTAAGCTCATATTATTGATTAATTTTATTGGTTTTATAACTGTGCATCTAATTTGTAAGTTTTTGTATGAAAATTACAAACACCTACATTTTCTGCACAGTTTTATGGCTTTTTCTTATGGGAATAAAGCTATACATATATAATTAAGGTGAAACCTGAGATCTGGAAGAATCCACATATTTCTCCAATTTGATGAACATTACCATGAGATGTGATAAAAAATATGGTGAATGTTTAAATTTTTAAAGATTATTACAGTAAAAGACATATTTCCATAGCTCTGCCCCAAAATACTCCTCATGGCTTCTAACATAATGTAACATCCTTTTTCTCGCCACTTTCTGAAGCAGTTCTAAAAATCCTCTTTCATGAAATGTCTTTAGTTGCACAGTTGTGGCTGCTTCGATGTTCTGAATCAATTAAAAATGTTTACCTTCACAGTAATTTTGATCCAGAAGTTGCCCGGTGCCAGATTGGGTACATAAGATAGATGAGGGCACACCTTAATGTTTTTGACAGAAAATTCCATACCAGAAGTGTTGTGTGACACAGAGAATTGTCATGATGGAGGATGAAACTAAAGACATTCATGAAAAAGAACTTCCAGAACAGCTTCAGCAAGTGGTAAGAAAAATAGGGAAAGTGCTTTTGAAGCCAAAGAGAGTATTTTGAGGGGGATTAACAATGGTGTGTCTTTTACTGTAATAATTTTTTTATTTAAACATTAACCATATTTTTTCATTCCTTGTATAATCAATGGGGCGACAAAGAAGGCAGAATATGGATAGTTCTATGTTTTAGGATACACTTTTTCACCTTTACAGAAAATAGATTTAAGGAGCTCAAGAGGAAGACGAAACATCCAATGGTAGATTTGAAAACAGATCTGTATGTTCTCCTAGCAAACCAACTATTTGTGCCATTTCCTGCTCTGAAGCACTAGAATCCTTTGAATTCAATTTTCCCATGCTGGAAAATTCCCATGAGATTATATAATCTATCCTCCTTTGGTAAATATGAGGAAATTGAAACTCAGAAAGAGAAATTATTTTTTAGTCATACAGCTCGGAGTTTGGGTGAGCTGTGAAAGGGACCTTTCTGACTTTAATTATACTATCCTGAAATTGCTATTTCTATCTGTGGATGTGAATAGTCATTCTTCTATAATAGCACTTTGTTCATTCTGATTCTTCATATGATGCAGGTTAATGGGTGTTTATATCTGTGAGAAACTCAATGAATATGTATTCCCTCTCAGAATAAATTAATCTTCAACCAATATGTATCCTTATGCTGTCATTATTTCTCATTATTGAAACAAATGACCATGACAATACTTATCCAAACATTAGCAGCTGGCACAGGGTACATTGTGTCTATCATATTAACAC
Organism: Pedetes capensis; assembly: GCA_007922755.1. Lineage (NCBI taxonomy): Eukaryota > Metazoa > Chordata > Mammalia > Rodentia > Pedetidae > Pedetes > Pedetes capensis. Next base: position 7,754 of record VMDO01038245.1, read on the forward strand.
TTGTTATATCACATCAACAACAAAAACATATCACATCAATAGATTTTTTTACAAAACAAGGCTTAGTGTGATGTTTTGTTTCCAATGCTCTTTCCATTTGTTTTTATTTCCAGGCCTGCATCATATTCTGATGCAATACATCATTCAATCATGCTATGTTCTTGTTCTTGTTAAGTGCTGTTGAGTTGGGTCCAACTCATAGTGACCCTATGTACAACAGAATGAAAAACTACCAACACTGTGCCATGCACATGATCTTTTGTTGTTGTTGTTTAAACCCATTGTTGCAATCACTGTGTCAATCCATCTAGTTCAGGTCTTCCTTTTTTACATTGACTTGCCACTCTCTGATACAAGATGCCCTTCTCCAGGCACTGGCCCCTCCTCACTTGTCCAACATACATCAGACACAGTCTAACCATCCTTGCATCCAAGGACCACTCTGGTTGCACTTCCTCTAGGACAGACACGTTGGTTCTTTTTGCAGTCCATAGTATATCCAGTATTCATCTCCTGTACCATAATTCAAAAGCATCAATTCTTCCCCTATCCCCTTATTCAACATCTAGCTTTCATAAGTATATGATGCAACTGAAAATACTATGGCATGAGGCAATTGCACCTTCATCTTCAATGTGACATCTTTACTCTTCAACACTTCATAAAGGTCCTTTGCAACAGCTTTTTCCAATTCATTCCATCTTTTGATTTCTTGACTCTGCTTCTATGAATGTTGATTGTAGAACCAAATGAAGCAGAATCTTGGAAAGCCTCAACATTTTCTCCATTTATCAAGTAGTTCCTTACAGACACAGTTGTAAGGATTTTTGTTTTCTTGATTTTGAGGTACAATCCATACTGAAAGCTGTGTTCATTGATTTTCATCAGTAAATGTCTCAAACTCTCTTCACTTTCAGCAAGCAAATTTGACTCATCTATGTGTATAGGTTCTTAATGAATCTTCCTCCAATTCTCATGGTACATTCTTCTTTATAAGGTCAAGCTTCTTGGATTACTTGCTCAGCATATAGTTTGAAGACATATGGTGAAAAGAAACATCCATGACACATCTTTCCTAAGTTTAACCATAGCAATATTTCCTTGTTATACTCAAATGATTGCCTCTTGGACCATTTACAGATTCCTCAGGAGTGAATTTAAATGTTCTGATATTCTTATTCTTCTCAAGGTAATTCATAATGTGTTATGATCTACATAATCAAATGTCTTTGCATAGTCAGTAAAACATAGATAGGCATCTTTCTGATATTCTCTACTTTTAGCCAATAGTCACCTGCCATCAGTAATTTTGGTCTTGGTTCCATGTCCTCTTCTCAGTGTGGCTTGATTTTCTGGCTGTTCCCTGTCAATACACTGATACAGTTGTTTTTTAGTGATCTTTAACAAAATTTTACTTGCATGTGATATTCATGTCATTTTCTGTCAATCATGCTATAATACAAAGCAAACAACAAGACAGAAAAGTAATACTGACATTAAGATAAGAAAAGTACCAGTGGCTCGGGAGACAGGAGGATCGCAAGTTCAAGACCAGAGGCAGTCTGTGTAATTTAGCGAGACCCTGTCTCAAAAAGTAAAAAAATGGGCTGAGGGCGCAGCTCAGTGGTCCAGCACTTGCAGAGCATGCAGGCGCGAGGCCCTGGGTTCAACCCCCAGTACCACACACACAAAAAAAAAAAAAGATAAGAAAAGTACAAGGTATGTTCCTCACTACCACTGACCTGTATAAGCCCCTCATCTCTTAAATAGACAATGACAAACAGCTTCTGAACAATTTTCACCTCTATAGCCTATTTATGGGGCTGGGACTTAGCTCAGTTGGTAGAGCACTGTGCTGCAGTCTCTGAGGTCATGAGTTCAATTCCCAGCACCGCAAAAATGGGAAAAGGACCTGGCAATCCACTCCCAAGGCAATCCCGAAACAGTCAGCCATTGAAAACCCTATGAGGGTCGCTATGAGTCGGATACCGACTCACTGGCACCTAACAACAACAACAAGCCTATTTACCTTCCTATCACTCACACCTTCCTCCTTCCTGATTCATCTTCTTCCAGAATACCCTTTCTAACACACATTTCTCTATAGATCCATTATAACATTCCTCTATAATATAATATTGACTTATAATATGATAAAATCATGCCCAAAATCCTGAATAACACTCAAGGTCCGAGATATTCTGTTTTCTACCACACAATATAACATTTTAGAGGTAAAGTGAGGAAAACAAAATGAGAGTTTTAGCATCAGAAGTACTTGGAGATAAACTACAATTTTGCCATTAATTTTCTTGGTGACCTTGCTCAACTCTAGATCACAGTTCTTTCATCTATGAAACAGAGTGAATGCTGACGATCACTGGATTATTTTAAGAACATATCATATGGTATCTGTAAAAAGCCTTACTAAATTCCTTACCCATAGTAGGTTCTACTTTCTATCTTTCAAACATATATCCTCCCATGCGTTTCTATCCTTGTTCATTCCAATTTTTGGCCTGAAATGCCATATTCTTTGGTTTAATACCACCTTTACTGTGTACTCACTAGATTCTTGTTCAGAAGTACACATTTATTTTATACCATGATGCCTATTTATTCTTTGCCAATTAATGATCCACACTCCTAGGTCCAGCACAAGCATTACCTTGTCTTAGAAACCCCAATCTCTCAAGAGAAGTTAACTACAGAAACTGAAAAACTTTTTTTTTTTTTTGCGTTGCAGATGGTTGAACCCAGGGCCTCGCACCTCCATGCTTTTGCAAGTGCTGGACCACTGAGCTGCGCCTCCAGCCCTTTTTTTATTTTACTTTTTGAGACAGGGTCTTGCTATCTTACGCAGACTGCCTCTGGTCTCAAACTTGCGATCCTCCCGCCTCCGCCTCCCCAGCTGCTGGGATTACAGGCGTGGGCCACCGCGCCCGGCTCAAAACTGAAAATCTTAAAGTAAAATAAAAACATCAGATTACATATTATTTTTATCACCATTATACTATCTTTAAGGCACTTTAAGCTTTTAATTATGTATATAATTAATACAACATTTTGCAAGAATTTAGCTCAATATTTTCATCAGAAAAAAAATTAAGGACGGAAAATAATTTCTGTTCTGCTTCAGCTTGTTGCCTAATTTAGAATCCTTGTATTCTCATGGGCCATGATGTCTTATGATAGAACATTAATAAATAGTATCAGTCCTAGTGAAATTTTCAGGTTTTCAAGTTGTCATCTAACCAAAGGCTTTCAGCAATGTGGAGAATGTTTAATCAAGAAAGATGGTTGATTTTTTGTAAGAACAGTGAGCACTGTGACATCTTAATTTGCTCTAGTCTCATACAAATTATGCTCATCCATGGAAATATAACAGCTGTCATTTTTCATACCAGAAGGAGCATAATGGAACTGTAGAACTTTCAAAGCTTCATTCTCAAAAAAAAAAATGTTATTATTTGAACTTTCTGGTGACTCCCTATAAGAACACACTTGAAAGATTTATCTTCATTGGACCTGAATTGGACCTTACCCAGCACTTAAAAGCCTCTCTCCAAGGGTGTCTGTTAAAAATATGTATAGGTAAACATTCAATGCTGTCACAGCTATTGAAGGCAATAAATACCAGTTGGAGAAAATAAAAGACCGAATATGAAAGTCAAAAGTAAAATTTATAGAATGAGATGTTTCTACAGGCATCAAAAATCTCATACATATTGCTTTGAATCTAGAAGACCATTTGCATGTGTAGGGATGTGCACATGCTTAGGAAGGATCTTAGTTGTCCTAAGCTCTTACTAATAACTGAATGTAAGGTTCTGGAAATGCAGGAAGTGGAGACTAAGAAATTTTTCATCTACCTGGTTGAGTTTTCAATGTGTTTCTCAATGCACACACTCATATGTGCATACACACACGCGCACAGCACACAGAGGCCATTTGTAAACACTGGGAGATTTGATCTGAGCACTTAAGAAATTTCTATCCATTAGTTGACCACTAAGTTAACTCAGCAGACACATGACATAGACTACAGACTTTAGAGAGTTAGCTCAGAAAAGTCACAAAAACATCAGTATGATAAACTTCAGGAATAAAGAACCTTAGAAAGGAGAGAACATATGATTTCATAGTTCCTATTTTATATTACACTAAGTATTTTATTTCAACAAAAATTTTAAAGGCATATAAAAAGTAAAAAATGTGGTTCATTCATAGGAAAAAGCAAATCAGTAGAAGTTGATGATACTCAGATGTGAGACTTATTAGAGAAAGATTACAAATTAACATTTCCAAATGTGGTTAAGGAGCTAAAGAAAATCATGCATTAAAAAGGAAAGTACAAAAATAATGTCCAATGAAATAGAAAAAATCCTCTTTAATAATAAACAAACAAATCCCCAAAACCAAAAGCTGGGTGCAGTGGCATATGCGTGTTATCCCAGCACTTTGGAGGCTGTGTTTGACCACAGCCTGGATCACATAGTGAGACATTGTCTCAGAAAAAGAAAAATATAATAATAAAAATAATTAAATAAAATAGATATTATTTTTGAAATAAAATGTAAATTCTGCAGTTGAAATATATACTACATGGAAAATGTTACTAGTTAAGCTCAATAGAAGGTGCCATCAGATAGAAAGATGAATCAGCAAACCTAACTATAAGTCAGTTGACACTATTAAGGCTAAAGAACAAAACTAGTAAAAAAGACAGAATAAAGTTTCACAACTCTGTGAGATATGATTCTTTATCAACAAATGAATCATGTGTGTACCTGAAGGAGAGGGGAAAGAGAAAGAAGAAGTGTCTGAAGAAATAATATTCAAATCATATAAAATTTGATAAAAATATTAATATACACATGAAGAATGTGCAATCAAATGTAGGAAGGATAAAGTCAAGGAAACACATATCTCTAAATAGCATATTGTTGTTGTTGTTGTTGTCGTTAGGTGTAGTCAAGTTGGTGGTTGACTCAGAGCAACCCTATGTACAACAGGTAAAACAGTACTGTTAGTGCTTCTCTGCTATTTATAGGGTTTTCAATGGTTGATTGCTTTTTGGGAGTGGTTTGTGGGGTCCTTTTCCCAAGCCTACACCATCTAGTGTTCCCAGGCTGTCTCCCATTGAAGTACTAACCAGGCCTGACCCAGTTTAACTTCTGAGATCTGATGGGATCTGAAGTCACAGTAGTACAGCTGCAGACAAGTATATTAGAGCAGTTGAAAAGAAGCATCAAGGAGAAATGCTTTCTCAGGTAAAAGAGATCTTCAATAAGTTTAAGAGCTCATTTCTAATCAGAAAACATGGAAGCCAGAAGGCAGACAACTCAAAATTTTATGGCCAACAAAACTATCCTAAAGAGTGAAGAAGAGGTCAGTATATGTTCAGATAAATAGAACTGAGATATTTTGCTGCTAATTGGCTTGCCCTATAATAAATAATGAAAACAGTCCTTCAGGATGAAATTAATGATAGTAATTCAAATCTATCTGAAGAATTAAGATCACAATTAAGGTAACTTCATAATCAAATATAAAAGCATACATCTATTTTTATTTATAAATCCTTTACTTCTCCTACTTGGATTAAAAGACAACTCCATAAAACAATAATTATGAATCTGTATTAATACGTACAAAATGTATAAAGACATAATTTGTGAGAATAATGGTATTATCATGGGGCTGCTACACAAGAAAGCAAAGGACAAATCTTGATTTGATATTGTCCTTATTCCTAGAGGAAAGCAGGAAGGGAGGGAGGAAGAAGAGGGAAGAGTCTCATTGAATGTCACGTGCACCTGGAAAAAAAAAAAAGATGTGATAGAGCTGCATTATAGTAAAATATATGAATATGATTGAAAATAAGTTCCT
>VMDO01038246.1:0-13643 GCA_007922755.1 Pedetes capensis
AAAAAAAAAGGAAAAGAAAGGAAAAAGAAAAAAAAGGAAGTGGAAAAAGAAACACATTGTCTAGAATTTTAAAAAATTGGAAATATCTACCCACAAATGCTCATTATAAGACAGATGAAAGGCAATATTGCCATCCAGCAAAGTAGACTTATGGACAAAGTATCATCAAAAATAAAAGGATTCATTTTATAATGATCAAATGTTCAAGTCATCCAAAAAACATAAGAGTCCTAAATGTGTAGGCACCTATTAACAGAGCACCATAATAAATGCAGTGAAAATTGGCAGAAGTAAATTAGAAGTAAACAGAACTACAATAAAGTTAGAGATTTTAGCATTTCTCTCTTCATAATTGATAGGACAAAGACACCAAAAACTAGTATAGATACAGAAGATTTGGATAATGACATCAAGCAACTTTGTCTGGTCGAATACTCATTTTCATTTACCTAACAATCTAACCAACAAGTTCAGAATTCACAATCTTTCCAAAAACATATGTAAACATTCATCAAGATATATCATATTCTAGGTCATAAAGCAATATGGTGAAGATCAACTGCTATCCTGGCTCAGAGACTCTGTGGATGCCTCAGGCATGAAGACACATTGGTGTCTCAGATGTGCCCAAGTGGTCAAAATGTGGAAAGCCCTGCAGTGAATGGTTGCACAGAGAAAAAGCCTTTTACCTCTGCTTCTGTACTCTCAGTTTAAGCTTTTCTCCATTGAATTCAGAATTGTATGTATTTTCTTTGCAAGGTCTTTTTTTTTCCATCATGAGCTTTCTTCCTATATTCCTGGCCTTTCTTCCATTACCTAATTAGTCTACTTTCCTTTATGACTTAGGCTACTTCCAAATCTCTCTAAGCCACCCTTTTATCTATCTGAACTTTGTAAACACATTCATACCACATACTATTATTTAACACATTCCTGCTTCTATATCCTATTTCCTACACTGGATTAAAAATTAGGGAGAGTAGATGTTATGCTTTAAACTTCTTTAGAGTTGTTGCCTAACTAATTTCTCCACAATGGCTCGTTAAATAAATGTGGTAAGTTAGTGCATGATAGGTGCTACTCTGTATAGTTTGATAACCTCAACTTATTTCTGCAGACATATTTTAAGGTGATTCATACATGGTCTTTATATTTTACAAAGACATATGTGCTCATGAAAGATGAATTGCCATTTTTTGTTTTGTTTTGTTTTTTGCTTTTTCTGGTACTAGGGCGTTGAACCCAGGGCCTTGCACATACTTTGCCAGGGCTCTGCTGCTGAGCTGCACCTCAGCCCCTTTTTTATTTTTTATCTTGAGACAGGGTCTCTCTATGCTATGCAGGCTCCTGCTGGCCTGGAACTTTTGATCTCCCTGCCTCAGCTTCCCGAGTTGCTGAGATTACAAGCATGTACTAAGGTGCCCAGCAGAATTGCTGTTTTAAATGAAATTTGTTGTAAGCATAAACATCTGATGGATAAAAGTTGAGTTAGAATCAGGGAAATGAGAATTTTAAAACACAATGGAAACAATATTTTGAAGTGATGTTTCTAATTTAGCTTCAAAATTGGCATCATCCTATTTTAGATTGAAAAATCACTGATATGGATCAGTGATTATGTTTCCAGGTGGTATGTATTCAGTGTCTATGGGAAAGAGCACATCACTAGGAGAAATCTGAGTTTTAATATCAACTCAGTAAATAAAAAAATGTGAGAATTATGCCATTATATTGCTCTGAGACATATTTCTTCTTACATAGTGAGAAGTTTCACTAAATGTCACTTAAGGTGAATTTTAATTCTAAATGTCTGAGTTTGCATTAGAGCTTCACACCTGGAGTGCTGTTGTGGACCACCAGTAGTGACATCATCTTGGAGTTTGTTGGAAACACAGCATTTCACCTCAAACTGTAACCCAGCTCTTGTATGCATATTACAGTTAGCAAAGCACTATTCTAGAGTATAGAAGTTAACTTTCAACATGTTGTTGCTGTTGGTAGGTGCTATCGAGTTGGGTCTGACCCCTAGCAACCATATGCACAACAGAAAAGAACACTACCCAACACTGTGCCGTGCACATGAATTTTTTATGTTGGAGTCCAGTGCTGTAGCCACTGTGTTTCTTCTCATTTTGGGTCATGCCACATCAGAAGCTAGAGGTCCCAGGGCTTTTACTCCATTCCCATCATTAAGGTCGACTCTACTCTGAGGAAGCAACTCTTCCTCAGTCTCATTTTGAATGTCTTCCAGCCTGCAAGGCTCATTCTCCACCACTGTATTTGACAGTGCTTCTCTGCTATTCATAGGGTTTTCAATGGATAATTGTTTCGGGAGTGGAGGTCCTTTCCCCTCATCTGTCTTAGTCTGGAAGTTCACCTGAAACCTGTCCACCATGGGTGGCCCTGCTGGTATCTGAAATACCAGTGGCATAGCTTTCAGCATTACAGAAACATGTAAGCCCCCACGGCACAAGATGATAGACACGTGTGGAAACTGTCATCATAGCAACCATAAATGTGCTGTACATTTTTCTTTAAGGCAAAAAAGAGTTAGCCAAAAGTATGAACAACTTGCTATGGTAGTTTTTTCCTTAGAAGCCATATGTTAGAAGAAGTACATTGATGGCTGAGTACACAAGTACCATTTGAATTTTCCTTACTTCCTGTCTTCCTTGGATAAGAAGTCATTTCACTTTTCCAGTCTTCAACATTTATTTGCTTATTCAAGATCTAGGAATTTTGAGTGGAAATTTAGTTTTGATAACATAAGATCAGTACGTGGATATGGTTATCTTTTAAGGCTTTAGTTGAACTAGCATTGTAGTCTCTATTCCCTCTTCATATTCTTAGTGAAAAAAAGACTAAATTATGCTGACATATCCTTCTGAAATCAACAAATATTTGGTTTAATTAGTTTTTCTTGTTGCCTTCCTTGACATTAGCTATAATTAATGTGCTAAACTGAATGTTACTGCTAAGAATTTCTTAATAAACAACACTTCTAGAGCTCATCCTTTTTCTTTTCCTGTAGGACAGAAGGCTTTGTTAGTTACTTAATGTTGTTGGTAATTTTCATCAAGTTAATTCTTCTCCTGTATGACATTTTTCTGTTTTACCAGTTTCTTAAAGGATGAACTATATGACATTTAAAAAGTACAACATTCAATCAACTGTTTATTGACTTCATTGTTAAAATGGATTACCTTATATGACCTAGTTATTTTATCAACTGAATAAAACCACAAGCTGATTGATGGGATGTTTTGACATTATATTGACACAGCCTTTGTTTAGTTATTTTCTCCTTTCTCATTCTTGCAAACTAAACTAAAAACAGTATGTGCCAGGCCACTTCTGTTTCTGGGTTAAAAATCTTCACGTTTGTCATGTTGCTGACATTTTCATTATTTTTCAGTTTACCCCACTTTATTCCTACACATTGAAAGGAGTTTATCTTAACACCTTTCTACTACTAAGCTCTTCCTTTTTCAACACGTCTGCACTTCCATCAGTTTAAGTGCAAATGAATTTGTTACAAGGCACAGAGTTATAGAAAGCTGTGACCATCTTAGCTTAGAAAGCAAATTGATTTAGAGTTCCTGTCTAGAATGCCTTCTCATGAGAACCAGAGGGCTAAGAAGGTCAATATACCAACTGGCCCCAAATAATGCACATATATAGCACATCTCTGCTTTTGGGGTGCTTACATTTTTATCCTTGATATCTAAAAAGAAAGTTATAGTTTTTCCATTCCATAAGATATAGTGGGCAAAACATTTACTTTTATTACATAGTTCATCATTACATAAATTAAGTTGACATCACTTACTCACTACTATTTCCATTTGGATTTTAGAGACATGATTCCATGTGATGGGACATGAGAGAAATCCAAATACAACCTTTCATTAAGTGATGACCAATTCTGCCCTTATAAGTGATAACCAAAGTAATAGATCTGGTCTTCATGTTATGAAATGCCTTATAAGTAAACATGATACAAAACCATTCTAACTTATAATTAAAAATGTAATTTTTAGTGTCTGTTCTTACATAATACAGATGTAGAGAGAAATTGTTTTATTTGGGCTAATACTGTAATCTTTTTTCTCCTTTGTTAAATGTTGAAATCTCCTTTGTTAAATGTTGAAAAATATAAGAGATTTATAATGAAGGTCGATGAATTCAAATCCTGAAAAGGACTTGCTGAAAAGAGAAGCTCATTCCACATTCTGGAATTGATGAAAAAAGTCATAGTACTAGGAGCAATTGTCTTCCACTGGACCCATTCATTAGTATTCTGTTTTTATCCTAATATAAAGATTTTTTTCTATTGAAAATTTGTTACATATTTCCCATGTGTCTCCACTCAAATTCAAAACAATCATTAATCCACTAACCTGTACTGTCCTATTTATAGGGCAGTAGTGAGTTCTCCAATTATTATTTTTTGGAATTTATATCAGACTTGCATGGATGCACATGTTATCACACTATATGTCAATCTTATTTTCTGTCAGCTGCTTGCTTTTATGCTTAGTCTAATGGAAACTACAGTATGGTGAATATTTCCTTATGATGATTAAGTTACTGTGTTATAAGTAAGATTCTGTGCATTGATGGATTAATATCAAGTATAAATCAGGCACAACAGTGCTATAACCCCAGCTACTTGGAAGTCTGAGGCAGGAGGGTAGCAAGTTCAAGACCAGAGGCAGCCTGTACAACTTACCAAGATCGTGTCTCAAAATAAAGAATAAAAAGTGGCTCAGCAAGTAGCTCAGTGGTACAGCATTCGCCTAGCATGTGCGAAATGTGTGAGGTCCTAGATTCAACACCCTAGTACTGCAAAACAGCATATATATAATATATATCCATTTATATATTATATATACACCTATTAAAAGTATTCTTCTTCGGCTTTAACTGCTTTATTTTCAGCATGCAGACATCTGATAATATGGGGGGATATAATTTTTCCAATTGATTTTTAAAAGTAAATTTTCTTTATATATATTAAAATTTAATGTACTTTAATATCTAAATTTTCTATACTTTTAAAAGTATATTTAAATTTTTAAAATATTCTGGGAAGTATTGATCTAGTTTTAAAAGCACAGAAACTGTTGGAGGAAATTACATATAAAAAACTATGGAAAAAGTTCCATTTTCTGTACTTTTAAACATATGGGGACTTAGATATCTTCTGATTAAAAAACCGAAGTATAAGTTAGGAAATTTTGTTCTCATTGTTTTTGAATTCAAATTAAAAGAATTAGTGTTAAATAAAAAATATAGTATGATAAAATGTCAAGTGAATTACTAGGGTTTGTCTCAGTTGGTAGAATGTGGCATTGCACTCTCTGAGACCCTAGCTTAATCCTCAGCAAAATGGGAAAAGAACCTGGGAACCCACTCTTGAAATAATCCCCAAACAATCAGCTATCAAAAACCCTATGAATAACAGAGAAACACTGACATAGTGCTGGGTGTGGCACAGTGCTGGGGAGTGTTTTGTTTTATTGTACCTAGGGTCTCTCTGAGTCAGATCCAACTTGAGGGCACCTAACAACAACAACAACAACAATCTAGTGTGGCTAACATGATTGATTAAATGATGGAGAACCTTGGGAATGTGGGAATTTGGGGATGTCTAATTTTAATCTGAAGGCATTGAGAAGCCACTTACCATGAGAACACAGGATTAGGTAAGATGCCAAATACAGACAAGTTTTTTGGGGATAAAATATTAAAACAGACTACTATTATTGAGGGCTGGGATTTAGCTCAGTGGGTAGAGCGCTGTGCTGCAGTCTCTGAGGCCCCGAGTTCAATTGCCAGCACTGCAAAAATGGGAGAAGGGCCTGGCAATCTACTCCCAAGGCAATCCCGAAGCACTCAGCCATTGAAAACCCTAGAAGGGTCGCTATGAGTCAGATGCCAACTCGACAGCACCTAACAACAGCAACAACAACAACTATTATTGGAGGGCTGGGAGTTAGCTCAGTTGGTAGAGCACTGCACTGCAGTCTCTGAGGTCCCAAGTTCAATTCCCAGCACTGCAAAAGTGGGAGAAGGACCTGGCAATCCACTCCCAAGGCAATCCCAAAACAGTCAGCCATTGAGAACCCTATGAGGGTCGCTATGAGTCAGATACCTACTCGAGGGCACCTAACAACAACAACAACAACAACTATTATTGGAGGAAATAGAAAGACTACAGATTTGAAGAGAGTTTAAAGATAGAAAATGATAAGTCAACATTTAAGTATTTTTGCTAGAGGCTATATTAAAGACTTCTTACTTATTTTTTGAATGTATTACAAACAATCTTAGTTTCAAAGCCAGTTTGGCAAAAAAAAAGAATGAACTTGAGAGTCTGATCCCTCAAATCTCAGATTGCATTGTGTGACTCTATGAACCATGGTGCCACTCAACAAGATAGGAAATCCAATAAAAAGAGTAACCAACAATTATTCCAGTTATATATAGATTGAACTGACAGTGCATGAAGATAATGTCTGTTGATGTATCTTCTAGGCAGATAGAAATATGAATCTGAATCTCAGTGATAAAAGTTGTTGTTATGTGCCATCAAGTCAAGTCTAACTCATAGCAATCCTAAGTGCAACAGAAGAAAAGCTTTCCATCAGTGTTTCATGCCCAGCATTATGTCAGTGCTTCTCTGCTATTCATAGGGTTTTTGATTGTTGATTGTTTCAGGAGTGGGCTATCAGGTCCTTCTCTCAAGCCTACAGCAGCACCCAGTATTCCCAGGCGGTCTCCCATCCAAGGATTTATAAGGCTCAGTCCTGCTTAGCTTCTGAGATCAGACAGGATCTGAAGCCAGGGTGGTATAGCCAGGGTAGAATGCTAAGAGTAGAGGAGAAAAAAATAGTTCCTGGGGAATATGATATTAAATAACTGCAGGATCAAAGAAGAAAATTGAAGAAGTTCACGAAAGAATGATGAAAGAGAAAAAGAAAGAAATGAGACATTTAGAGATGAGTTATTGTTTGTGACACTTAATGGTAATAAATAAGGACAATTTGGGTTTGGTAATCTTACAATTGGGAATTTCCCTGCATGTAATGTGGAAAGTGAAAGCAAATTTATAGTGGGTACCTCTACGAATGAGGATGGCAGAAAGAAAAGAGTAGTCATAAATTTAGAACAAAGGTGCACCAGACTCATGCCATGCTATTTTCAATTGTATTATATGGTTGTGAAAGCTGGAAATTGAACAAGGGAAACAGGAGAAGAATTGATGCTTTTGAACTATAGTGCTGGAGATGAATTTTGGGTATACAGGGACTGCCAAAAGAACCAAGATATCTGTCCTAGAAGAAGTGCAAACAGAGTGCTGCTTGGAAGTAAGGATGGCTGGATTGCATCTTAGCTATTTTGGACATTTTGTCAGGAGGGACCAGTCCCTGGAGGAGGACATAATGTTTGGATGAATGGCAGGACAATAAAGAAAAAAAGGAAAACCCTCAACTAGATGGATTGACACAGTGTCTGCAACAATGGGCTTAAACATAAATAAGATCATGTGCCTGGTGTAGAATCAGGTAGTGTTTTGTTCTGCTATACATAGGATCACTATGAGTTGGACCTGACTCGAGGGCACCTAACAACAACAACAACACAGAAACAAGAGGGAGAAACTAAAGACGCATCATGTGAGGACAATCATTGGTGAATGAGGCCTGGAGAAAGTTGAGAAGAGTTAATATCTGTGGTTTGTGTATACAGAATAGTCATGAAGCAGAGAAGTGATTCTCTTATCTGCCATATGGAGTGAGGTATAGTGCAGATGTAGAAATAAGCTCTAGGGAGAGAGAGAAAGGAGATAACACTGACAAGGGAAGAATTAAGAGCTGAAGAAAGAAGGAAGGAAAACTAGTCTGATAGTCTAAGGTTCAAGGAAAAGGTCCAGATTCTGGATGAGGGTAAAACACAGGGAAATGACTACAGTGAAAGAGACTGTATTTTTCATGTCTCAAAATAAAAATAATAATAATGATAATAATAATAATAATAGCCAAAATTGGTTTTTCATTTTTAAGAAAAATTGAATTTATATTTTCTAATTGTCAAGGATTAAAAATACCAAAAATTTATGTATGAATAATTAAGATATATGACACTACTGTCATTTACTCATAATTCTTGCCATTATTTTCATTTATGTAAGCTCAAATAATACCAGTAATCCAAAAAATTGAGATAAAATGTTAGCAGGGCAATAAAAATTTATGAAAAATAGTTAACTCTACTGGAAGGCTTTTGTTATGTCTAAAACTATTATTTCCAGTGTTTTGAGCAGAAGTTAGGTTTTTGATTTGTTTTATGAATTTTTAAACAAGTGTAACATATCTTTGGATATTTTGAAACTCTCCGACTCAATCCAATAGAGAAAAAGATGTGTTCTTCTTAAAATATGCACAATTCTGTACCTAAGGAGAAAACTTTGGCAAATGTAAGCTGGTGTCACACAAAGATATTCTGATATAATGAATAAATTCTGTGCTCTCTGGCTTTGGACCTTCCACAAAAAGTCAATTAAGACCTCTTCATTTATTTCCCAGGTTAACCAGGAAGCCAGAATCGCCCAAGGGATGGCTTGCATCATGCACACCAGGAAGTTTGAACTGTAGCCAGCAACACAATTAAAATGTTCCAGTATAGATGTTATTCTTGGCTCAGGAATATTCCACTGGCACAAATATTCAGGAGGAAGAGCACTCTAGAGTACATGTTTTAACTCAGGGTTAGTATCTTTCAAGTTTTAATTCATTTAGTTCATGTTTTAATTTTTATACTTTTCTTGAAATAGTTCTTTTTTTCATCATTTCTCTTTAGTGTTGTGATCTTACAAGATGAGGTAAAAATAAAATTATCATCTGTGTTTTGCAAGTATTACCTTCATGAAATTTGATCAGTAAAGGAAATAATTGTATCTATGATATGTTTACTACAACTGTTCTGCATTTGCCCAAGTCTGATTCCCATCACATTTAGGCTATAAATAAAGATATGTTTGTGTGGTTGCTTCAGTAGCTCCATTAGCATAATGTCTTAGTGAGAAAAATCTCCAATTTCCATCCTGAAAAACCATGTGAAAATTATAAAATCACAATAAAGATTTAAAAACATTCAGAATACACTCTTTCAGCAAATGTAATGCCTCACCTCCCTGAGTTAAGAAGCCCTTCCCAGAGGGTGGAGCCACTGAGGAAACACCTGGCCAAGCTCATGGGAGTATTTGTTGGAGACTCTGCATGGAATTTTTACGATAATAGATGTGAGTGGCATGTTTTGTCAATTGAGATGCTAGTAAGATTTGGGGCAGTGCTTCTTAATTACCAAACCTTTCAGTCAGTTTGATTCTGTCATACTTGTTTAAAACTATTGAGGAAACTAGAGAGTGGGTGGGCATCTTATTCTATTTGTATTATATAGGTTGAATTATATTCAACCTATCTTCTAAAGCAAGATAGAATTTTATTCTCCTGGAGAATTATATTCTTCTGAAGCAAGTGAGACTTCAAAGTGAGGGATATATTTCTATAGAGACAATAAATATGCAGGTTCATTTTCAATTATGTTGTTGTTGCTAGGTGCCATGGAGTTGGTGTTCGAATCATAGTGACCCTGTTTACAACAGGCGAAACACTATTGTTAGTGCTTCTCTGCTATTCATAAGGTTTTCAATGATAGATTGTTTTTTGGGAGTGGGTTGCCAGGTCCTTCTCTCAAGCCTACAGCACCTTGTGTTCCCAGGTAGTCTCCCATTCAAGCACTAACCAGACCCGACCCTGCTTAGCTTCTGAGATCTGACGGGATTGGAGGCCACCGGTAAGGCTGAAGGCTTTTCAATTATAGATAACTTTAACCTATTTGGCTACAATTTTTACAACTACATAAAATTAGATAACAATTAGAAAAATCTTTAAAGAGTAGAGAAAAGGTTAAAAGATTATGGTGGACTGAAGTAAGGATTACTTTTGACTGCCATATGTGTTTAATAACTGAGACTTGGTATCCTGTTACTCAACTAGTAGAAGAATACATAGATTAAGGACGGTCATAACTTCCTCGCATTCCCTGGGCATAGTTACTGGTTCAGAGGTAGGTAATTAAATGGAGTCATACTAATCCATTCAGATGCACAGAGCTTCAGGTTGTGTTTCTTCCTTCAGACCATGTTGCAAAGATATGTGTGCAATTGGGAAGGATAGAAACAAGGAGCCATGTGCCAAAATGAGAGTGGCATGAAGAGCCCCAAAACCTGGAGGTTTAGTCCTGTTGCTCTGGTTTGGCTTCTATCAGTTCCCACCAAAGTCTTCTCAGCTACAGAAGTCAATCAAGCACAGCTAGGGCATAAAAAGCAGATGTGGGAGAATCCTTACCTGCCTTCATACATGTGAGTAATTAGTCATCAGTGAAATAATGCAAGAATGCTATCTAAGACAAAGAGTCCCAGATTGTGAACTTTCAGTCTGCTTTCTCAACTGTGTTAAAATTGTTGTTGTTGTTAGGTGAGATTGAATCTGTATCCCACTCATAGCGACCCTACATACAACAGGTGAAACACTATTGTCAGTGCTTCTCTGCTATTCGTGCGGTTTTCAATGGCAGATTGATTTTGAGGAGTGAATTGCTGGGTTCTTCTCCCAAGCCTACAGCACCTGATGATCCTAGGTGGTCTCCCATCCAAGTACTAACCAGGCCTGACCCTGCTTAGCTTCCAAGATCTGACGGGATCTGTAACCATAGCCACAGAGCTATGGTTAGAGAATCTTAAGTCTAGTGGGACATCACTCTGACTGCTGCCATGTTATTGAGGGCCTTCATGGAAGTGTTGCAGTGAGGAGTAAGTGAAGATCTGTTTACACCTTCAGTGATATAAAATCATTGTCTTACAAGACCAGATGGTTCAATGTCTTCAGAAATGTCATACATTTCTTAATGTTGAGCTGAAATGTATTGCTTTGTAATTTAATGCTAACTCTAATCTTGGAGTCTACAAAACTGATCTATTTCTTCTGGCTCACCAAAGCTTTGAAATATTTGGAGGTAGTTCTCATATTGTCTTCAAGTTATCTCTTTCCAAGATAAACATCCTCAGTTGTTCCAAACATTTCTCAAATATACAGACCTCAAAACTAAGCTTGAAATATCTCATCTGGGTAAATATGACAATGACAATTGAAGGATTCAGTTTTGATTCCTAGCTCCAGACATGTTGAAAATTTAGATTTTAAGTATGTAAAACAGTGATTAAACTAAACAAAACTTAGTTGCATTGTCTGTTTGTAAAATTAATATAGACTCATTGGAGAAAGCTTAGGAAATAAAGAAAAGCATTCAATTCCAAAAGGACTTAAAATGGATAGTTGTAGTTAAATAAATACAATTTAGCTATCTTAAAGGTGCCTGCAGGTGTAGCACTGTGGTGACTGATCCCATAAGATCTTGAAAACTACATGGGGTTCAGCCTGGTTTGAACTTGGATGGGAGATTGCCTGGGAACACTAGGTGCTATAGGCTTGGGAGAAGGATCCAGTAACCCACTCCCCCCCAAAAAATCCGCCATTGAAAACCCTATGAGAAGCAGAGAAACACTGACAATAGTGTTTTGCCTGTTGTACATGGGGTTGCAGTGAGTCAGATACCAACTCCAGGGCACTTCACAACAACAACCTTAAAGGTATCAAAGGGAATATCTGAAACATTATCTCAGACTTTTCTTCTAATGCAATGTTATAGCTCAATGCAATTCTTTGCCATCTCCAAAATCTATCACAGCCACAGGTATATATGATCAAACCATCTACTGTAAGGTGGTCCACTCACTAGTTCTTCCTTTTTTTCAGTGTTATTAGTTAATTTCTTCTTCTCTTGGTTGTTTTGTTTGTTTGTTTGTTTGTTTGTTTTTGCCATTATAAATATCCTACCAGGTAAAAGATTCAACATTATTTGTTATGACACTGAATTTCAGATATGCAATGTACAAATCAATTTGATACTTATATTAGTTACTTGTAATATATTATATTAAAACTTAGCCATCTAAAAGCAGCAAACATCTATTGTCACACATGGTTTCTGAGGGCCAAGAATGTGGGAGCAGCTGAGCTGGTGGTTCTGGCTCAGATATGTCATGAAGTTGCAGTCATATTGCATGTGTTAGGGCTGAAGTTTTACCAAAAGCCCCAGCTGTGGTTAGAGAAGCTGTTTCTAATCTATCTCAAGTGTTATTGGTAGACTCAGTTCTTCAGTAACTGTTGGTCAGAGGAAGCTTGGCTTTGCTGCCACTTGGCTTCACCGTAGCTGCTCACAAAATGGTGCTTTGTTTCTTCCAAAGGAGGCCAGGTTGGAAGCCAAAACCTTTCATAACTGAATCTAAGAAGTGACATGCCATTATTTCTGTCACTCTGATCACACAGATTATGTCCAGAAACAGGTGGCAGAGAACTACACTAGGTCTTGAAGACAAGGAGAAATGGTCTTTGGAGGCCACATTGGAAACTGGCTATCCCAATACTGAGTAAAACAAAAAACAAAGCCATTCAGTTCTAGAATTTGAAAATATTTGAAAACTAACAATGCAAAAGCTGAAACTTCACAAGTTATTTCTCTTCTGAGCCTAGGTTTTAGGATAGTTAGCCTGTTAGAAATTAATTTTATTTTGTTGATATTCTTTTTTATTATCTCCTTTTAGTAGTGCATGATGATGGAGTACAGAACAATACAGCATTCTTAAATATGAAGACTGATATTTATTGTCTGTGTTGTACCAGGCACTTGTTCTTTTAGGCACTTCACCATGGATAATAATTTCCTTTAATCTCCACCATGTACAAGAGAAGCAAGGTCAGTGACCATAAGGAGACAGATTTAGGTGACTTTATTCTATACCATCCAATTTGCAGAGTGACTTGAGTTTACTGATGCTAAACCACAGGTAGGATTTTAGTGTCCACTTCTAATTCACTATAATTGACAGCAGATTGCCTCAGACTAGATCACTCTTAGGCATCAAAACATGAAGCTTATTATTGATCATCTTCTTACATTAAATTTTTTTGTTTGGTACATGCTGTTGAGTTGGGTCCAACCCAGGATGACCCTGTGTACAATAGAACAGAACACTACCCAACACTATGTCATATACATGACCTTTTTATGTTTGAGCCCATTGTTGTAGTCACTGTGTTTCTTCTCATTTTGAGTTGTGCCAGATGAGCAAATGGAGGTCCCAGGAGTTTTACCCCATTCCCATAAATAAGGGGCTTATTTTTCTGGCACTATATTTGACAGTGCTTCTCTTTTATTCATAGAGTTTGCAATGGCTAATTAATCGTTTTGGGAATGGGCTGCCAGGTCCTACTCCCTGCATTAACTTAGATACACTAAAATAATTTTAGATTTTATAACACCAGGTATATTATTTGACTGGTTTCTTTTTATAATCAATAAAGTGCCAAATAATTTCTTATAATGTACTACATCCTAGTGGAACAAAGTTAACTGGTATTATAAACTTATGCCTCTTAGGTCTGCACAGGTTGGTTGGAGAGAAAGAAGCAAATAGCAAGTGGTTGTACTGTTTGTTAAGTCAACCAATATTATCT
>VMDO01038247.1:0-13643 GCA_007922755.1 Pedetes capensis
GAAAAGCATGTCAAAATGAATCACATTATGATGTACATTAAAAATTTCTAATAAAAAAAAAAGAAAACCCTATAAGGGTCGCTATTAGTCAGACATGACTCGATGGCACCTAACAACAATAACAAAGAAGAAAGAGACTGATTAGAAAAAACTTAATTTTAAGTCTTGGCTCCAACACTAACCTTGTGTATCTTAGTGTATTAGTCAGGTGGCATGTGAAAGAGAAACTAACCAAACCAAACTTATGGGGGAATGAATTATTGGAAGCTCAAAGTTAGAGGATTTCTGTCCACAGAAGTAGAGGAGGCATATGTTGTGGTGGCAGGGCAGGTGTGGGGGCAAGGCCCGTGGCTGACAACCCCTCATGGCATGGTGGATCAGGAGCAGATGGTGACTGGAACTGAGGCTCTGAGTAAAAGCCTCCAAATTTTGCCTCCAGAGAGCTGCTTCTGCAAAGTTAGAATCACACCTCCCAAAGTTCCCTTAGCCTCCACAAACAATGTCACCAGCTAGAGACCCAAAATTCAAATGCATGACCTGGGCAGGGGGCACTTAGACAAAACCATTACACTGAGCATTCTAAATTTTCCTCAAATATAAAATAGAAATATATAGCTCCCTCTCCCTACCTCATTGAGTTATCTTAAGGATCAGTGAGATCATAAATACAAAAGTGAAGTACAATACAAATATAGAATATAAACCTGTAACTCACAACCTAGGCTGTGCATCAGAATGACCTGTAGGCCATTTTCAAAGGTGTAATGTGAGGTATTGAGAAGAATTTTAAGATGAAATAGTCAGTCAGAAATTATTTCTGCATACCTGTTATTTGTGCAATGAAGTATATTAATTCCTCATTGGATACAATAATCTATGGTGGATTCCAAGTTATCAAAAAGCCTTTTAGACATATCTGATCTCTGCTCAGAAGTATATTAGTCCCGGTAAGAAATATGAGAGAAGTCTAAGGCATGGCTTATGACATCAATATTTTATTCTTGAGAAATGTTAAGACAGTGGATGTTAAATATTCTCAGCACAAAAATGATAATTATATGAGATAATGTTAGTTAGGTTTAGCCATTCTCATACGTAAAATTTATTTATTTATTCATTTGTTTTTGCAGTACTTGGTGTTTGAATCCAGGATCTTTCACATACTTTGCAAGTGCTGTACCATTGGGCTGCACCCCTATCCCATTTTCTATTTTTTATTTTGAGTCAAGGTCTCATTAAGTTATGTAGGCTGCCTATGGCCTGAAACTTGTGATCCTCCTACTTCCTCCTCCCACATCACTGGGATTAGAGGAATGCACCACCTTGCCAAACATATGTACAAATTATTCAGAACATCATGTTTTACACAATTAATACATTAATTTTGTTTTGTTTTGTTATTTTTTGACATAAGGTCTTGCTATGTAATGCAGGCAGGTCTTGAACTCACAATCCTCCTGCCTCAGCCTCCTGAATGATGGGAATACAGGTGTGTGCTACTTGGCCTACTAACTACATACAATGTATATATATATTTTCGAGGCAAGGTCTGGCTATATAGTCCATACTGGCCTGGAACTTGCTATGTAGCTCACGCTGGCCTCCAACTCTCTATCCTCCTGCCTCCACTTCTCAAGTGCTGGGATAAGAGTCATGTATCACCATACCTGGATATACAATTTTATCTCCCAATTAAAAAAATAAGATTTTTGAGCAGATGGAAGACAAGATTTCATTTTTTAAAAAAGAACAAGATGAAACAAAAGCTATAATTCATGCAGAAGGAGGACTTTAACAAATCTTATACCCTCAAATAAAGTGGTAAAATTATTAAAACAAAAATTTCAGAACCCTGAACATTAACTAGAGGCACACAACCAATTGAAAAGTATTTATTCAGGAAAAACTAATCAGCCTCAGTAAGAACAGTAAGATCTTTGAATTTGAGACTGCTCCCATCTCTCTGGGTTGGGATTTGGCTCAGTTGGTAGAGCACTGTGCTGCAGTCTCTGAGGTCCCAAGTTCAATTCCCAGCACCGCAAAAATGGGAGAAGGACCTGGCAATCCACTCCCAAGGCAATCCTGAAACAGTCAGCCATTGAAAACCCTATGAGGGTCACTATGAGTCGGATACTGACTTGACAGCACCTAACAACAACAACAACAACAACAACAACCCATCTCTCCTCCTTCCCACTTGCCTAACTTTGTGATGCAGTATCAATGAGCACTATCACCTTGACTGCTAGCTAGAGGTGATTGACCTAATTTGGAGCTCTGTTGAGGTCCAAATGCCCAGGGGCATTGTTGAAAACAATGATGACCATTGTCAAAAAATTAAAGTTTAATATTATAGCTGTCTGAAGCTATGATACTGGTTGAGCAAGCTAAAAACCAGCCAAAAATTTTAAATGGAGATCTGGAGAATGAGACAACTGTAGAAGATATTGAAACAACTGATATATTATTGAGGGAATCTGGAAGTCTGTATGCATGTGCATGGCTAATGTTGGGATTTCCCAGGGGGATAGAGAGTACCAAAACATGGTGGGTCCCAAGAGCCCATATAATCCTCTTGGAGGACTAACCTCTATCATCCAAGGTAACTGACCCTTGCCCTACATCCGGGTCTCTCACTCTTCCCCCCTCCCATCGAGTGAGCCAAGATGGCACCTGCCAGCTCAGGTTTCTTTGAGGCCTGATTGGCTGAGCTACATCTGCCTCCTTGATTGGTCAAACCCTTGCCCTTGTGCCACCCACAGCCCTTTCCTGATTGACCAGCTGTCATTTCTTGACAGTTGGATGACAGTTGGCTTAAGGGGATATATACCCCTGACCCCAAATCCCAACAACCTCCTGAACTCCATCAAAGAAGAGCTCACTCAGTCCTCTGGTCCCTTGAAGATCAGAGGCCTACACTCACCTGCCTCACCTAGCCTTCAGCCTACCCTTAGCCTACCTTCAGTCCTTATACAGCCTACCTCCATCCATGCATCTACCTGGCTGCTTCCACCAGATCTTCTCCTCTACATCAAACCCTCCATCAACTGACTGAGTGCTTCAAGAGGCAAGCCTCTGAGAGTCAAGCTCAGGGCCACCGAAACAGTGAAGACTGTGGACTGGATGAGCAATGACACCTGGGAGTCCCTGCCCCAGCAGCAGGGATAACAGCTGAGCGCCTTCCTCCCCTTCTCCCTTCTCTATCCTAACTGCTCATTCCTTTCCTATCCTTGTAAATAAAACTTCCTTGTTTTTACTCCTGTGCGTGATGCTCTGTTCCCCAGCTTCAGTTTCTCAGGGTGCAGTGTTGGGGCACTCAGTTGCATTACACAACGCAGAGGGTCACGGGTTGAAGTCCAACAAATCCCCACAGGCTAAGAACACAAGACCAGAGAGAGCTCCAGTTATCCTTTTCATTTCTAGCTGATTATAAAGCTCTGCACAAGCAAAAAGGAAAAGCCAAGGTACACTTTGAAAGTAGACCTCAACCCTCAGGTCATTTCAGCAATAGAAGATTAACTAGTTCAAGGGCTTTAAGAATAACCTGTTTAAACTGACCAAATGCTAGGTGACCACTAAGCAACTCTGACCCAAAGATGACTCCAAAGAAGCTGTCATGGTTGGAATCTAAAATGTCCCCCAAAGGCTGTGTATTTGAATGCTTGGTTCCCAGCTGGCGGTGCTGTCCTGGAGGTTATGGAACTTTGGAAAGTGGGACACAGCTTTGCAGAAGTGGTCACCGGAGGAGGACTTTGGTAATTTTACCTAGAGCCCTGTTTCTAGTCTCCCTCTCTGCTCTCTGCCACCTAAGATGTGAGGTCCTTTACCATGGGCTCTGCCATGACTGCCGTGCTGCCACACTTCTTGCCTCTATGGACTACAATAACTTAACCCTGAGCCCAATAAATCTCTTCTCCCGTACGTTTATTTCATTTATTTTCTCTTTCACAATGTATCACCTGACTAACACAGGTCTCAGTCTTTTAAGGCTGCTATACCAAAAATCCCCCACATTTCTGTCAATTTGCCATACTGTGGGGGCTTGTGTGTTGCAATGAGGCTGAAAGCTATGCCATTGGTATCTCCGATACCAGCAGGGTTACCGATGGTGGACAGGTTTCAGCTGAGCTTCCAGATTAAGTCAGACTGGGAAGAGGCACTGGTGAACCACTCCTGAAACAACTAGACATTGAAAACCCTATGGATAGCAAAGAAATACTGTCATATATAGTGCTGGAAAATGAGCCCCCAGGTTAGAAGGCACTCAAAAGACCACTGGGGAAGAGTTGCCTCTTCAAAGTAGAGTCTACTGTGATGACGGAAATGGAGTAAAGCCCATGGGACCTCCATTTGCTGATGTAGCATGACTCAAAATGAGGAGAAACAATTGTAAACATCCATTAATAATTGGAATGTGGAATGTACGTAGCATGAATCTAGGAAAATTAGAAATCATTAAAAGAGAAATGGAGCGCATAAGCATTGACATTCTAGGCATCAGTGAGCTAAAATGGACTGGCATAGGCCATTTTGAGTCAGATAATCATATGGTCTACTATGCTGGGAATGATAAACTAAAGAGAAATGGGGTTGCATTCATCATTAAAAAATTTCAAGATCTTTCCTGCAATACAGTGTTGTCAGTGATAAAATAATATCCATTTGTCTACTAGGAAGGCCAGTTAATATGACTATTATTCAAATTTATGCACCTACCACTAAGGCCACAAATGAAGAAAGGGAAGATTTCTACCAGCTTCTGCAATCTAAAATAGATCAAACATGCAATCATGATGTACTGATAATCACTGGTGACTGGAATGCAAAGGTTGGAAACAAAGAAGAAAGCCCAGTAGTTGGAAAATATGGTCTTGGTGACAGAAACAAAGCTTCAGATCGTATGATAGAATTTTGTCAGACCAATGACCTTTTCATTGCAAATACATTTTTTTTCAACAACATAAACAGAGACTATACACATGGACTTTACCAGATGGAACATACAAGAATCAAATTGACTACATATGTGGAAAGAAATGATGAAAAGCTCTATATCAAATGTCAAAACAAGACCAGGTGCTGACTGTGGATCAAACCATCAACTTCTCATATGCAAATTCAAACTGAAACTGAAGAAAATTAGAACAAGTATACAAGAGCCAAGGTATGACCTTGAGTATATCCCACCTGAGTTCAGAGACCACCTCAAGAATAGGTTTAATTCATTAGACACGAATGGTAGGAGACCAGACGGGTTGTGGTATGACATAAAAGATATCATTCAAAAAGGAAGCAAAAGGTTATTAAAAAGACAGGAAAAAAAGAAAAGACCAAATTACATGTCAAAAGAGACAGTAGAACTTGCCCTTGAACGTCCAGCAGCTAAAGTAAAAGGAAGACATGAGGAAGTTAAGGAACTAAACAGAAGATTTCAGAAGGCAGCTCAAGAAGACAAAAACAAATGTTATAATGACATGTGCAAGGAGCTGGAGGCAGAAAACCAAAAGGGAAGAACATGCTCTGTGTTTCTCAAGCTTAAGGAAGTGAAGAAAAAATTCAAGCCTCGAGTGGCAGTAGTGAAAGATTCTACAGGGAAAATATTAAACGATGCAGGAAACATCAAAAGAAGATGGGAAGAATACACAGAGTCATTTTACAAGAAAAAATTGGTAGATGACCAACCATTTCAAGAGGTTGCATATGAAGAGGAAACCAATGGTGTTGAAGGACAAAGTGGAAGCTGCCTTGAAAGAACTGGCGAAACACAAGGCTCCAGGAATTGATGGGATACCAACAGAGATGTTTCAACAAACAGATGCAGCACTGGAGGTGTTAACATGTTTATGCCAACAGATTTGGAAAACAGCTACTTGGCCAACTGACAGGAAGAGATCCATATTTGTGCCTATTCCCAAAAAAGGGGATCCAAATGAATGTGGAAACTATCGAACAATATCATTAATATCACACGCAAGCAAATTTTTACTAAAGATCATTCAAAAGCGACTGTAGCAGTATATAGACAGGGAATTATCAGAAAATTAAGTGGGATTCAGAAGAGGGCAGGGAATTAGGGACATCATTGCTGATGTCAGGTGGGTATTAGCTGAAAGAAGAGAATATCAGAAAGATGTCTTTGTTGTTGTTGTTGTAGGTGCTGTCGAGTCAGTACCTGACTCATAGCGACCCTCATAGGGTTTTCAATGGCTGACTGTTTCGGGATTGCCTTAGGAGTGGATTGCCAGGTCCTTCTCCCATTTTTGTGGTCCTGGGAATTGAACTCAGGACCTCAGAGACTGCAGCGCAGCGCTCTACCAACTGAGCCAAATCCCAGCCCAAAAGATGTTTATGTATGTTTTATTAACTATGCAAAGGCATTTGACTATGTGGATCATAATAAATTATGGATAACAGGAAAATGGGAATACCAGAGCACCTAATTATTTCTATGTGAACCAGGAGGCATTTGTTCGAATAGAACAAGGAAACACAGCCTGGTTTAAAGTTGAGAAAAGTGTGCATCAGGGCTGTATACTTTCACCATATCTCTTCAATTTATATGCTGAGCAAGTAATCCGGGAAGCTGGACTTTATGAGGAAGAATGCAGCATCAGGAGTGGAGGAAGACTCACTAACAACCTGCGTTATGCAGATGACACAACTCTGCTTGCTGAAAGTGAAGAAGATTTAAAACATTTACTGATGAAGATCAAAGATCAGAACCTTCAATATGGGTGTGACTAAACATCAACAAAACAAAAATCCTTATGACTGGGCCAGTATGCAACTTCACAATAAATGGAGAAAAGATTGAGGTTGTCCAAGATTTTGCTTTGTTTGGCTCTATAATCAACATGTGTGGAAGGAGCAGTCAAGAAATGAAAAGATGCACTGCTCTAGGAAAAGCTGTGGCAAAAGATCTCTTTAGAGTATTGAAAAACAAAGATGTCACATTGAAAGCGAAGGTGCGTGTCTGACTCATGCCATGGTATTTTCAGTTGTATTACGTGGTGTGAAAGCTGGACATTGAACAAGGGAGACAGGAGAAGAATTGATGCTTTTGAGTTATGGTGCTGGAGACTTCTATTGAATATACCATCGACTGCCAAAAGAACCAACAGATCGGTCCTAGAAAAAGTGCAACCAGAGTGCTCCTTGGAAGCAAGAATGGCCAGACTGCATCTTACATATTTTGGACATGTAGTCAGGAGAGACCAATGCCTGGAGAAAGACATCATGTTTGGGAGAGTGGCAGTTCAACGAAAAAAGGAAAGCCCTTCGCTAGATGGATTGACACAGTGCAACAATGGGCTTAAATATAAATTAGATCATGTGCCTGGCACAGAATCGAGAAGTGTTTCGATCTGCTGTACATGGTTGCTATGAGTCGGGCTCGAGTCAACAGCACCTAACAACAACAACAACATACCAAAAATACCATAGATTTGGTAATTGATTAAAAGATACAAAATTCTTTCTCATGGTTACAGAGGCTGGGAAGTCTAGATGAAGGCCCCAAAAGATTCAGAGTCGAATGCCCTCTACTTTAAGGATTACCCTTTTCCACTGCATCCTCACATGTTAGAAGAGCAAAAGGGCCCCCCAAAGTCTCTTTGTAAGGGCACTAATCCTATTTGTGAGTGTGGAGCCCTACTGACTTAATTATCTTTCAAAGGACCTATCACTTTGAGTGCTAGCACATGAATTTTGGGGAGACACAAGTGTTCAGATCATAGCATAGGCCACACTTAAAAATAAATACAAGAATTAAGAAAACAACTGATCAAACACTTCAGTGGTCGCATATTTGAAGGAGACAGACAGTATAGAATTAGTCCAGGAAAATCAGTAAACATACAAAGAAAAAATATAACAACATTAACAGCAACATAAACTCTCAGCAGCAATAGGAACTTGTGGGAATAGGGGAGAGAAGACTGTAACTGACAATTGCTACCATTTATTTGTGGTGCTGGAGATTAAATCCAGGGCCTTGTGCATTTTAGGCAAGTGCTGCACCACTGTGCTGCACCCTCAGCCCAATTGCTACAATATTTTTATCTAAAATATAATCAGTTTTCAAAAAATGTTATGAGATATGCAAAGAAATAGGAAAGTGTGGCCCATAGACAAAAAATAAAAAATAAAAATCTGTGAACAGAAACTGTGTCTGAGGGGCACCACATGTCAGACTTAGTAAAAAGAGATATCAACTGGTTCTTATAAATATGTCAAAAAATAAGTAAAAGGAGCCAAGTTTTAAAAATTAAGGGAAAGTATGCCAACAATGAGTCATTACATTGGGAATCTGAATAAAGAATTGGAAATAATAAAAAAAGAACCAAATGGAAATTTTAGAGTTGAAAAGTAAATAACCAAATAAAGAGATTCACTAGAGTGGCACAGCAGATATGAACTGAAAGAAGAAAGAGTCAATGAACTTGAAGACAGATAGGGACAAGCAATTTAAAGAACACAAAGAAAAAAGGAATATAGAAAAATGAATGGAGCCTCAGAGAAAAATACGAGAAGTTAAACACACTAATATATGCATAATGGAAATAACAGGAGAGAAAGGGAAAGAAAAATTATTCAAAGAAAGAATGAAGAAAAAACCCCCTAACTATGGAAAAACATTCATTTACGCTTACAAGAAGTTTAACAAACTCCAAGGAGAATAAACTCAAAGAGACCCACTCCTACACACTCTATAAACTGTTGAAAGACAAAAACAAAGAAAATCCTGAAAGTGACAAGAAAAAATGTCTCAAAAAGGAACTTCAATTAGTACAGCAGCAGAGGCATTTTGTGATAAGAGGACGGCAAGCTGTGAGTTCTGCATGGGAGTGCATGCCTCAGATTGCCTGGGGATAACACACGATCATTCTGCCCACCACAGTGTGGGATCAGCAAGTGAGCCCTGGAGGCAGGATGCACCAGTGAGTATGGCATCAGTGACTCGACCCGAGGCCAATAGGCTGCATAGACTGAGGTGAGATCTCAGCATTGGTGCAAGTTTTGCCAGGGAGCACAAGCCTCAGAAAGACTAGAGGTGATGCGCCATCATCCTACTAGTGCAGCCACTGGTAGTGCACCCCACCAGGGTGAGTCACCAAGTGAACCCTGAAACCTGGTCCAGCCAGAGAGAGTGGCACAGGCATCCTGTCATCATCCATGTCAGAAGGATGCTAGGCAGAAACCCCTCTCCTAGACCTGCTGGCTTCCAGGGAGAGAATGTATAAGGGAAATCCTCTTCCATGTGGTGGAATTGAGAAATCTCAAAATGATGGTTTCATCGCCCATTAGGAAATTTTATATCAGAGAGCAATGAAAATTGGATTATGGGTGGAGACATCAGCAGGAGCATGGCTGAACAAGAAACCAATGTGGCTTTCCCTGACAGCAAGTGGCTGAACGAAGGTACTGCAGGATACCTAGCAAAGACGCACCCCCGAGGAAAGTGTGGCGGGACCCTCTCAAATGGTCATGGCTGGTAGGAGGAAAGGTGGTCAAAGTGGAGGTCTCCAGGACTCTCCCAGGACGAGGCCCCAGTGTAGAGTCTTGGTTCAGGATCTGTGAGTGGTAATTTTTTTTTAATCCAAGAGAGACAGTCACCACCCTGGCCCCGGGTGCCATTGGAACTGTGAGCTGGAGGGAGGGAAACAAAGGGGGCAGTGAGTCCAGGGGATGGTGAGTAGCAGCAGGAGCTGCTGGTTCCCTGAGCCTTGGAAATCTTCTTCAGAATAAGGCAGATCTGGGGCCTGGTAGGGTTTGCAACATAGAGAAGTAGTGTCATGATCTGGGGAGCCTAAGACACATGATTTAGGCTATGGTCCAATTTGAGGCTAGGAACACAGGGGATGGGAGAAACTGAAGAGGCAGAGCTGAATGCAGAGTGTGCAGCAGGAGCTAGCACTGGACTCTGAAGCTGCAAACTACAGGGTGGGAGAGAGAGAGAAGCACCAGTGATTCATTGACACCCAAACTCATGGGAATGTTGGGGAAGGATCTGTTTACACAAGGAGGAGGTGGGACCTAGCACCCAGACCAAGCAATGGGTAAATTTCAGCAGAAAAACACATGAAACATGAAAAGACATGCTGGGTGGGAAGATCCTATAGACCAAAGCACCTCAACAGATAATGTCAGGGAAACAAAATTCCTAGAGATGCCAGAAGGAGAATTTAGAACACTGCTTATAAATATGCTGAAAGATCTCAAAGACATCACCATGAAAAAAACTTATTCACTGGACAAAATGCTATCTAATTTAGAACAGTACTCCAGAAAATTGGAAACTCTGAAGAAAAACCAAGCAGTAGTCCTGGAGATGCAGGAAAATTAAACCAACTCAGCATTGTGGTAGAATCTTCAGTCTTGAGAATTGATGAAGCTTAAATTAGGATTGTTAAAACTGAACAAAAGGCTAGGATGATTGCCAGGTATTTAATTTTCTGGTGGGCTATCGTGAAAGGGACTGCATCTGTAATTTCCTTCTCTTCCTGCTTACTGTTGGTATAAAGGAAGCCTATTGATTTTTGTGTGTTAATTTTATATCCTGCCACTTTGCTAAAGGAGTTAATTAGGTCTAAAAATTTTGTAGGTGAGGTTCTGGGGTCCTTTAGGTAAAGTATCATGTCATCCTCAAATAAGGATAATTTGACCTCTTCACTGCCTATCTGTATCCCTTTGATTTCTTTCTCTAGTCTGATTTCCTGGCGAGCACTTCAACCACAATGTCAGATAGAATAGGAGAAAGTGGACATCCTTGTCTTATTCCAGATCTTAGAGGAAATGGTTTCAATTTTTCTCCATTTAATGTAATGTTGGCTGCAGGTCTGTCATAGATGGGTTTTATGATGTTAAGGTATTTTCCTGTTAGGTCTATCTTCTCCAGGGTTTTTGTCATGAAAAATGTTGCACTTTGTCAAGGGCCTTTTCATCATCAATTGAGATGATCATGTGATTTTTGTTTGCAAGTCTCTTGATATGTTGAATTACATTAATTGATTTTTGTATGCTGAACCAGGTTGGCATCTGTGTAATAAATCCCCCTTGGTCACGGTGAACAATCTTTTTAATATGTTGTTGAATTCAGTTTGCCAGGATTTTGTTAAGGGTTTTTGCATCTATGTTCATAAAGGAAATGGGTCTATACTTCTCTATCTTAGATGTATCTTTTCCTGATTTAGGTATTAGGGTGATGGTAGCATCATAGAATGAGGTTCAGAGTATTCCCTCCTTTCCTACTTTTTGAAATAATTTGAGGAAGACAGGTGTTATATCTTTGAAAGTTTGGTAAAATTGTGCTGTGAACCAATCAGGTCCTGGGCTCTTCTTTGTTGGGAGACTTTTTATTATCTTTTCTATTTCAGCAAATGTAATGGGTTTGTTTGTTGTTTGTTGTTGTTCTTAGGTGCCGTCGAGTCGGTATCCAACTCATAGCGACCCTCATAGGGTTTTCAATGGCTGAGTGCTTCGGGATTTCCTTGGGAGTGGATTGCCAGGTCCTTCTCCCATTTTTGTGGTGCTGGGAATTGAACTCAGGGCCTCAGAGACTGCAGCACAGCGCTCTACCCACTGAGCTAAATCCTCTGGAGTTAGTTTTGGTAAATCATATGTGTTTATAAATTAATCCATTTCTTCTGTATTTTCATATTTTTGGGAATACAATTTCTCAAAGTATTCCCTGACAATTTTCTGTATTTCATGGTAGTCAGTGGTTATGATCCCTTTTTTATTTCTAATTTTTACTATGTTGTCTTTTTCCTTTTTCTTTTTGATGAGATTGGCCAGGGGAGTGTCTATTTTATTAATCTTTTCAAAGAACCAGCTCTTAGTTTCATTAATTCTTTGAATTATCTTTGTAGATTCTAATTGAGATACTTTCTGCCTTTATCTTGGTGATTTCTTTCTGGGTGCTCCTTTTAGGATTGATTTGTTGTTGATTTTCTAGTGTCTCAAAACCAAAGACCCTGAAGACCTCTACAAGGAAAACTTCAAAACATTAAAGAAAGAAATCGCAGAGGATACTAAAAAGTGGAAGGACCTTCCCTGCTCCTGGATTGGGAAAATCAATATAGTAAAAATGGCTATCCTATCAAAAGCAATCTATAGATTTAATGTAATCTCCATTAAAATCCCAATGACAGACTTTGCAGCAATAGAAAAAAATGATCCAAAAATTCATATGGAAACACAAAAGACCATGTATAGCCAAAACACTCTTAAGCTGCAAAACTAGTACAGGTGGAATCACAATCCCTGACTTTAATCTGTACCACAGGGCTGTAGTAGCAAAACAGATTGGTACTGGCACAAAAATAGGCCTAAAGACCAGCGGAACAGAATAGAAGATCCAGAGACACATCAATGCATCTATAGCCACCTGATTTTTGACAGAGGAGCAAAGCAAGTAAATTGGAAAAAGGATAGTCCTTTCAATAAATGGTGCTGGGAAACATGGATATCCGCTTGCAGAAAAATGAAAACTAACCTGCATCTCTCAATATGCATGAGAGTTAACTCGAAATGGATAAAAGACCTCAACATAAAACCAGAAACTTTAAAATTAATAGAAGAAAGGATAGGCAATATGCTCCAGCATATAGGTATAGGAAAGCATTTCTTTAATAGGCCTCCAATTGCTCAAGAAATCACAACAAGAATAGATAAATGGGATTACATGAAATTAAAAAGCTTCTGTACAGCAAAGAAAACAATCAATAGAGTCAAGGAAATCCCCACTGAATGGAAAAACTCTTCACATCCTATACATCAGATAGAGTACTAATTTCCAGAATTTATAAGGAACTCAAGAAACCAATACCCAAGAAAACAAATAACCCAATGCACAAATGGACAAAGGAAATGAACAGACAGTTCTCAAATGAAAAGGCTCTTAAAGCCATGAAACACATGAAAAAATGCTCAGTATCCTTAGCCATTAGGGAAATGCAAATCAAAACAATGCTAAGATTCTACATTACTTCTGTAAAAATGGCCAAGATCTATAAAACAAATAACAACAAATGCTGGAGAGGCTGTGGAGTAAAGGGAACCTTCTTAAACTGCTGGTGGAGCTGTAAATTGGTTCAGTGACTTTGGATATCAGTATGGAGGTACCTTAGAAAACTAAAAATAGATCTTCCATATGACCCAGCTATAACTCTACTGGGCATATTCCCAAAGGGAGATGAGTCATCATACCACAGAGACACTTGCATCTTGATGTTCAATGCAGTGCTTTTCACAATAGCAAGGATATGGAATCAACAACCGTGCCCATCAACAGAAGAATGGATAAAAAAATTATGGTACATATACACAATGGAATACTACTCAGCAATAAAGAATGAAATAATTTCATTTGCAGCAAAATGAATGGAATTGGAGAAAATTATCTTAAGTGAATGAACACAAGCCCCCAAAGAGAAATATCACACGTTCTCACTCATATGTGGGAGCTGAATCAAATTTAAAGGAAGGAAAAAATCCTATACATAAATTGGAACATAATAAAAAGCTAATGTAAACTTAGTGGAGAAGGGGCAATTTAAGGAGTGGAAAGAAGGAGGGAGGGATCTAGCAAAAGGAAGTGATGATGCAAGAAGACAGGAGGGGGAGAAGGGCCAATGAGGATC
>VMDO01038248.1:0-13646 GCA_007922755.1 Pedetes capensis
TATGAATAACAACATGTAATATTTGTCTTTTCAAGTCAGGCTTATTTCATTTAAAATAATGATCTCCAATTCCATCCATTTTCCTGAGAATGACATAATTTCATTCTTATTTATGGCAAATAATATTCCATTGTGTATATCTATCACATTTTAAAAACCCATTCACCTGTTGATAGACATCTGGGCTGGTTCCATATCTTCACAATTATAAACAGTGCTGCAATGAACACAGAAGTGCAGGTATCTCTATGGTATGATGACTTCGTTTCCTTTGGGTATATGCCCAAGAGTGATATACCTGATTGTTCTAGTTTCAGTTTTCAGAGGAATCTCCATGCTGATTCTCATAATGGTTGTACTAATTTACAGTCCTACCAGCAATATATAAGGGGTCCTTTTCCTTATATCTTTGCCACCAGGTTTTTTTTTTTTTATGTTAGCCATTCTTACTGGTGTGAGATGGAATCTCAGAATAGTTTTGATTTGGATTTCCCTGATAGCTAAAGTTGTTGAACATCTTTTTTCTGATGAACCTCTGTTTATTGGCCATTTGAACTTCTTCTCTTGAGAACCATCTAATTAATTCCATTACCCACTTGTTAATTGGATTATGATTTCTTGGAATTTAATTTTTTGAGTTTTTTATATATTCCAGATATTAATGCCCTGTCAGATGTATAGCTGGTAAAGATTTTCTCCCATTTTGGGGGCTCATTCTTTGCTCTATTGACTATTTCCTTTACTGTGCAGAAACTTTTTAATTTTGTGTAGATTTGTTAATTCTTACTACTATTTTCCTGGACTATTGGAATTCTTTTAAGAAAGTACTTGTCTGTGCCTATGTGTTAAAGAGTTTTCCCTACATTTTCTTCTAGGAGTGTCAAAGTTTCTGCTCTATGTTAAGATCTTTGATTTTTGTATAGGATGAGAGACAAGGTTCTACTTTCATTCTTCTATATGTAGATACCCAGTTTTTCCAGCACCTTTTGTTGAAGAGGCTATCTTTTTTCAGATGTATGTATGTCTTTGGCACCATTCTTGAAAATCGAGTGACTATAGCTGTGTGTGTTTATTTCTGAGTTTTCTATCTCATTCATTTTCATGTCTGTTTTTGTTATTTGTACAAAGATGATTTTGTTATTATGGCCCTATAATATAATTTGATATCAGGTATTGTGATGCCTCCTGCATTGCTCTTTCTCATCAGGATTATTTTGGCTGTTTGGGTTCTTTTGTGCTTCCATGTTAGTTTTAGGATTATTTTTCTATTTCTGTGAAGTATATCACTGGAATTATGAAAGGGATTCCAAGTTTCTTCAAGACTTTAACATGAAGGGATATTGAACTTTGTCAAAAACTTTTTCTGCATCTGTTGAGTTAATGTGATTTCTGTGTCTGTGATAATTTATGAGTTGTACTATATGTACTGATTTGTGTATATTGAACCAGTATTGCATCTGTGGAATAAAACCGACTTAGTCATGGTGTATGATCTTTTTTAATGCATTGGTGTATTCAACTTGAGTGTATTTTGTCAAGGACTTTTGTGTCTATATTCATCAGAAAAATTAATCTATAGTTTTCCTTTATTGTTACATTTATCTGATTTTAGTATCCAGGGATATTGGCTTCATAGAATGAGTTTCGAAGTATTTCTTCATTTTCTATTCTATGAAATAGAGGAGGATAGATATTGATTCTTCTGTAAGGGATTGGTAGAATAATACATGTGTGAGACCGTGAAGACATGGGCTTTTTGTTGCTGTTTTTAAGATATTCTTTATTGCCACATCAATTTCTGTTCCTGTTATAGGTCTAAGTTATTTATATCCAATTTATTTAGTTTTTACAGATCATATATGTGAAGGAGTTTATTTCTTCTGTATTTTCCTTTTTTGGGAGTATAAGTTCTCAAAGTATTCTCTGATGATCCTCTGTATTTCTTTGGTACTTGTTGTGATGACCCCTTTTACATCTCTGGTCTCATTAGTTTGCATTTTCCTTTCTCTTTCTTTTGGTTAGTTTGGCTAAGGGTTTGCTGATCTTATTTATCTATTCAAAGAACTGACTTCATTTCATTGATTCTTTGATTTGTTCTTTTAGTTTCCATTTCATTTATTTCTATTCTGATCTTAATTATTTCATTCCATCTACTACTTTTGGGTTGACTTCTTGTTGTTTTTCTAATGTTTTAAGGTACATCATTAAGTTTTTTATTTGGGCTTTCTCTGACTTTTTACTATAAGTACTCATAGCTATAAGTTTCCTTTGTAGGACTGCCTGTGCTGTATCCCAAATGTTCTGGTGGGTTGTGTTTATATTTTCATTGGATTCTATAAAGTTTTAAATTTCTTCTCTGATTTCTTTGATGACTTAGTGATCATTCAAAAGTGTGTTTAGTTCAGTCTCCATGTGTTTGTAACATGTTTGTACTTTCTCTTGTTATTGGGTTAATGTTTTATTCAGTTGTGCTTTGACAGGATACAAAGAATAAATCCTTTTTTTGTGTGTTTACATAGACTTATTTTGTGACATAAGTGTGGCCTATTTTAGAAAAAGTTCCATGTGATGCTGGGAAGAATGTGTATTCTATGTCTGCTGGATGAAATATTCTGCTCTTGTTAGGTACCCTCAAGTTGGTGTCAGACTGATAGTGACCCTAAGTACAACAGAGGAACCACTATTGTCAGTGCTTCTCTGCTATTCATAGGGTTTTCAACGGTGGATTGCTTTTTGGGAGTGGGTTGCCAGGTCCTTCTCCCAAGCCTACAGTACCTGGTGTTTCCAAGTGGTCTCCCATCCAAGTATTAACCACGCCTGATCCTGCTTAGTTTCTGAGATCTAATGGGATCTGATGCCATGGTGGTACGGCTGCAGGCAAGATATTCTGTAGATGATTGTTAATTCCATTTGGCCTATAGTATTGTTTAATTCTAGGGTTTCTTTGTCAAGGTTTTCTCTGGATGATCAGTTAATGTGAGTGGGGTATTGAAGTCACCAATTATTATTATTGTGTCAGGATTTCTCTGTTTAAGGCTCATAGTATTTGTTTTATGAAATTAGTTATGTGCCATTGTTTGGTACATAAATATTTATATTTTTATGTCTTCATTGATTATTCCCTTTATTAATATGAAGTGACCTTCATATCTTCTGACTAATTTTGAGCTGATTAACTTTGTTTGATATCAGTAACGATAGCAACACCTGCTTTGTTTATTCATTTATTGGCTTGTCCATACTTGATAGTTTTTTTCCATCCTTTCATTTTCAGTCTGTGTGTATATTTTCCAGTGAGATATTTCTCTTGAAGGCAACAAATAATTGGGTCTTATTTTTTAGTCAGCTTATCTGAGCCTCTTAAGTAGAACATTAGGACTCTTTATATTTATGGTTATTATTGAAAGGAATTTGGTGTTTTGTGTGATTCTGTTGGTTGTTTTCATATTTGGTTGGATTGTTGATTGTTCTTTTATTTCTCCCATAGTCATATTAGGGGTTTGCTGGTTTTCAAAGTTGGACATATTTATTTCTATTGTTCATATAATTCCTCTTATAGGATTTATTCCTTCTTGGATTCTTATGTTTGTGCCTATTTTTCTTCTTCCTCTATGTGCAGGATTCCTTTAAGTGTCTTCTGCATTTGTGGCTTAGTGCTCACAAATTGGTTTAGTTTGTGCTTCTCTTGGAATGTCTTTATTTCCCCATCAATTTTAAAGGATAGTTTTGCTGGATATAATATTCTTGGTTAGAAGTTATTAACTTTCAGGGCATGAAGTATGTCATTCAATGTTTTCCTTACTTTTACTGAGAGGTCTGATATTCTGATAGGTTTGCCTTTGTAAGTGAGTTGGCTATTTTTCTCTTGCACCTTTTAGAAATGTTTCTTTGCTTTCTAGTCTTAGCATTTTAACTGTAATGTGTTGTGGAGAGGACTTTTTCTGGTCATTTCTGTTTGGGGTTCTAGATGCTTTTTTGTGTTTTGGTGTCTATTTCCTCCCCTAGCTTTAGATAGTTTTCTGCTATTATTATATTGACTAGATTTTCTTTGCCTTTTATTTTAATCTCAGCTGCTTCTTCCACCCCATGGATTCTTAGGTTTGGTCCCTTCATCATATCCTACAGTTCTTGAAAGTTGTGGTCATAGTCATTCATTTTGATTTTTGTATTGATGTCTGATTGTAGTGTCTCCTTCACCTTGTCTTTCATGCCTGATATTCTTTCTTCTGTTTGATCTAGTCTACTGAATGTTAATTTCCACTGTATTTTTTATTTGATTTATTGTGACTTTCATTTCCAGCATTTCCATTTGGGGTTTTTTTTTTTTTTTTTCATAATTTTAATTTTCTTGCTAAATTTCTCATCTAGGACCTGGATTTATTTTCTCAATTCATCCATTTTTCTTATTTATATCTTCTTTGAAGTCATTAATCTTTTTTGATTAGATTTTTGAATTCTTTGTCCAGCTCAACTGTGTTAGTGTCATTGGCTTTGTTTGTTGAGGAGTTTTGATCTTTCAGAAGAGTCATGGTATCTTGCTTTTCCATGTTTCTTGTATTTCTTTGTTGTGATTTGCTAAGCTGTTGGGGTAGAAGTTCCTTTGGGATTTATTTGCAAGTTTTCTTTATTATAGCTTTGTCTTGAGTGCTCAGTCCCCAGTGTCTCCTCAGTGATTGGAAAGCAAACATATGTTACAGTAGCATCACCTAGTCAAACCACATGTATAATTACCATACAGTTAAACTTGATGCGTGGTACCTAGTATATTACCAATGAATTTGCGATGGAAGAGAGCCAGAATAATGTAGTGTTAGTTACGAGATGAAAAGTGTTAGGGTGGAGGTAAAAAATTGTAGATGAGTAAAATAACAGAATGTAGTAGACCAAAAGGAGGAAAAAATAAGCAGCTTTGTTGAATGAGAAGAAGGAAATAAGATTATGGAGAATAGAAAGGATTTAGGTAGAGAAAGGAGGGCAAGGGGTTTTAAATTATCATCAACAATTGTTCGAAAAAGAGAAGAAGTTCGTAAATAAAACCAGTTTAAGGACCAGAATAACAAATGAAAACATTAAGCCTTAAAAATGAAACAAAGAGTACTGTCAGCAAAGTCCTATCAGCAGCTAGTTGTTTGGGTGGTGTCTTCTGTCTGCACCAGAGGTGGAGCCCGGATGCCTCGGGACAACCAGATGCTGTGTCTCTAGCAGTGATGCACAGAGTTCTACTCATGAATGAGCTGTTTGGGAAGTTGGTGTATTTACGGGTACCCGAGTGTGTCTCGGGTCTGCAGTGTGCCAATCTGTTTATGTGCCTGTTGAGTTTCTGGGTGTGGCAGGATCACCTGGCTGGGGGCTTCGGCAGGCCAAGCTGTTTGTCAAATTATTTTTGTAGGTGCTGGGAGTTTGGGTGGGGCTCGGCAGCCTGCCTGGGAACCATGGCTTGCCCCAACCCCTGAAGTTTAGTGGATAAGCATGACTGCCTTCAGTTTTCCCACAGTCCCGCAATTGCATCATCCAGAACTTTTCTGCACCTTTGCTGTGCCATTGATTCACCAATTACCATATTTTTTATAGTCTGGGCATGCCTGCTACCCAGAAGTTATCAACACCTTCGCTGAGTGGTTGATTCATGAATTACTGTATTCTTTGTAGTCTCTAGTTAGTCAGTTTCTGCACCTCTGAGTCTCTTCTGGTGCTTGGGGTACTTTGTCTCCTTTTTTCTCTGACTTCTACTCTCTCTGACATCAGTCCCCTCTGCTCTCCATAGCTTTATTTCAGGCAGTAGTACTCCATGGGAATATTCAATCAGTTATACTGGTCCAAGCATTTGTCTGTGGGGGAGGTGTGGATTAGTGGGGGGTTTTTTGCTTGTTTGTTTCTTTTTTTCCTAAGCTTGCCTTTCATACTGGGGGTTGGGGGCTCTGTTGTCTCAGATCTCCAGGCTGGATTTAAGGTTTATGAGAATTGTGTAGTACTGTGAGTAGGATTTCTAGACACTTGTACCTGGATGGAATGGGGTGCTTACCTTAAGAGAGAGGCAGCCTTCCTCTCACCTCCTGAGATTTGTGCATTGGGGGTTGTTTATCTTAATTTCTGCTGCATAGTTTTTATTGCCCTGCATGGATTCAGTTGTGGTAACATTTGTTGTATTTTCTGATGCAGTTTCTGTCTTTCTTTCCTGAGTTTAGAGTTTCTCCTTTGTTACTCTAGCGCTCTTCATTCACAGAGTTACACAGAGGCTGCTTCTAATCTGCTGTTTTCCCAGAATCCTCCCTTTACTCAGTACATATTAACTCTGTACCTGTGCATGCTAGGCACTATTCTAGGTGCTGAAGATGTGGTGGTGAATGTGGATCCTCTGCACTGTCCTTCTCAACTTGCTATCTATCTTAAAATATCTTGCCAAAAGGAAACTGAATCCTTCATAAGTACCTCATATGAACTCATATCTGTCTTTATAACCAACACTGAGTCCTAGAGAAGTTAATAACTAACCAGTGGTCACACAGCCAGAAAACTGGAAAGCCTGGAATAGAATC
Organism: Pedetes capensis; assembly: GCA_007922755.1. Lineage (NCBI taxonomy): Eukaryota > Metazoa > Chordata > Mammalia > Rodentia > Pedetidae > Pedetes > Pedetes capensis. The sequence goes on from VMDO01038248.1 coordinate 6,537, forward strand.
CAAGTCTTTCTGACCCCAGAGTCAATTTTTCCCACTTCATCATTCTACAAAAAGATGAAACAGTAAATAACTAGTCTGTGGCTTCTTATTCTGTATGAACACAAAGGGCATCCAGAGACTGAGATCAGATTACATTCACAGCAGAACTGCATGTTCAGGAGCCAGGCAGGTTATTATAATCGTATTATCACACCAGCCTTTAAGGATGCCTGTTCTCCACTATTGGAATCATGCCTTTGAGTTAAGATATGGCAGATGGTGCCCATATGTGCTAAGAGGGAGGACATATCAATGAAGTAGGATCAGTGTCAGGAGAAAAATGCCAGATAACTAGGCTTTTATACATCAAAAGGGAAGGGAAGAATGGCTGTTGTTTAGACCAGGGTTGACAAACCTTCTGTAAAGGGCTAGATAGTCACTTTAGGCCTTGTAGTCAAACTGCTCAATTCTGCTGTTGCAACATGAAAGTCACCACAGATGATATGTAAACAAATGGGATATGCTTATGTCCAATGAAACCTTATTTTCAAAAACATGTTGCAGGCTGGATTTGACTCACAGGTGGTAATTTGCTGACTCCCACTCTAGAAAACTGAGAAAGGCATATGTATTTAAGAAGTACTAGAAACTAGTTGGGCTAGGGTTTAGCTCAGTTGGTAGAGTGCTCCTCTGCACTCTCAGAGGATCCAGGTTCGATCCCCAGCAGTGCAAAAATGGGAAAAGCATGTGGCAATCCACTCCCAAAGCAATCCTGAAACAAACAGCCATTGAAAACCCTATGGGGGTCCCTATGAGTCAGACATGACTCCAGAGCACCTAACAGAAACTAGTTAACATGAAAACTCATGCAAATGATGGAACAGACAGATATAATCTTAGAAAATTCCCAAGGCCAGGAACTGGATTGGGCCATTGATGACAAGGAGGCTCTGGGTGCCTAGCTCTGAGGAGAATGTCCAAAGGCTCACAGGAAGAGTGCTGTGGCTGAGAAGGTGAACTCTGCTGGCCTCACAATTTTTCTCAGGCTGTGCCAGAATGAGCAAATGAAGAGTGGGGAAAGTAAGATACTGAAGACCTCATATGCTATTTGATCTTATTTGCCCTCTACAGGATTGTAATGTGGGCTCTGGCTCATATAGGAAGGCAAATAAACTTGTGTTTAACTAGTTATTATCAAGATGTATTGCCTTTCGCCTACAGAGTGGGTCTTAGTTCTAGACATTGCATGCATTACTTATATAGACTATACAGCTGAAGGATTTGCAAGTACTAACTAAGGAATATGGTGCTACCAATCAGCCAAAAGTGGGTTGGGAGGTGGAGTGGAGGAGGAGGTGAAACATTGTAATAGTCATATTAAACTGTACTAAACTTAAAATAATGGGGAAAATATTTCCTTGAAGCTAATAGGAAAAATCAGTTACCAGACTCAGAACCATGAATCTAAGTTGTCATCCAGCTGTACAGGCTTACAGAGAGAGTTCCTGTGCTGAATTTTTCATTATAAAATACAGAGGCATTATTGGGGATAAATGAACCAATATGAATGAAATACCTATAATTGCCAACCTGAAATTTCACACCAAAAATCATCTGAATCCTAGGTTGAAGTGGAGTGATTTTCTTAAAGTTCAAACAGAAGTCACTTTATTAGTGGAGTGGGATCCTTATCCAGTGATGTGTTTATAAATTTGGATACTTCGGGTTTCCTTTAACACTGGAAACTGAAGGAAAAGGAAGTTCTTCATTGAATTGTTTTTCCTACATGTACTTATTGTATTCTTTTGTTTGATATGCTAAAAATAACAGCAGTGACGCTCAACCACAGGGGTGACGAGAGCCAACATCCTTTCCAGGCTCTGGTAGCCAAGCTGAGAATCATTAAAATTGTGTCTGCCCAGGGTTGAGTATCTTTGTCTAATTCATCTGCCCAGATGCATTGCCTTTTTCCAAATCTGCACAAAGGAGCCACATAATCTAGTGATGGTTTTGCCTTATAAACTAGTGGTGGTGCTATTAAAAGGTTGGGCTCATCCTCCAGTTGGGAAATGAGAAGGCTATGGGCATGTTTGAAGCCTTTCTAAGAAAACCTCCCAGGAAGAGGCAGCAGATTCAGAGAGGAGTCCAAAAGGCTCTGCACCTTCTCTCATAGACTGAAGTTCTTCATGCTGCAGAACTTTGCAAAGTAACATTACATGACAAACAGGATCAAATAAATGAATAAGGGTAAGCAGAGGATAACTGAGCAGGTGTTTCATGGAATCCTTCAGGGGGTAAGAGGAAGAGACAGGCCTGCCATGCTTTCTTCCCTTTGCTTTTATCAGAAAGACTTCAGCAGGTTTCATTCTCTCCTCTCCTACCCTCTTTCCCTTTATCCCTTCTTCTACACTAGTTTTTCCTTCCTCTTAGCAGTACCAACACCATTAATCATAGCATTTGACTCTGCCTCTCTCTTCCTTTCATGTACTCTTCCCCATATTTGCCTTTGCTGTGTGTGTACCCTCTGTTGTTTCAATAAAGTTTTGTTAATATCCTTATAATGTGCCACCCTGTATGCTCCACTGTATCTTGGTCACAATAAGAATTGCCATACTACTTTGCCTTGCAAAAATGGTGAGTTCATTCATGAAGGCACTGAGGTCACAAGTCAGTAAATCATTAGCTTAACTGAGAAGTCACAGTGCACAAAAACACCAAATTGCTGGGTAAAGAGGGAAAAATGAATCTGAGGTTAAAAATCCCTGTGCTAGGTGAGTCTATCATGATTTATACACAATATCTTAAGTAACATCTGAGTTTTAAAATAAATGTATTAACAAAAAAGAGAAACTATACTGTGACCATGGCGAGATCTGTTGCTTATCACCTTAGTTAACTAAACAGCATCACAAATGGTAGGTCGACTTGGCATTATGTGTCTCCTGATAATAATGTACTATAATGTGAAATGTACATCAGTGAAATATCCTGACCAAAAATATTTACTTTGCATCTGGCCTTTAAATGGAATAGTTGACAGAAAATTCCAGAAATATAGGACCAAGTTAAATGATATTTCAAGGAAACTGACAAATTCAAACTGTGCAACACTGTATAAGAAAACTCACCTGATCTCTTGAGAAAGTCAAGATATTTGAAAGGTAAACAATCTATAGGTAATGAAAGCGATTTAAGTAGAGAAAGATAATGGACTAAAGAAAAGTGGGAGGGGCAGGAAGAAAGGGTAATGGAAGAAAAACAAATATCACATATGTTGACCTTATGGCAATATTGGGAGGTACATCTATAGATAGATATACTCACAAAAAAGACATACAAGTAGGAAGGAGACCATTGGTGGAGAGGGAGGGGTTGGGGGAAGAGGGCCAAGAAAAGGCAAGGGGGGAAGTTGACGTGAGTAATGTACAAAGAAATGTATGTACGGAAATGCCATAATGAGACTCATTAAGTTGTACATTAAAAATTACTAATAAAAAAGTTAAAAAAAGTAAACAAAACAATTGTAGAGACTGTTCTAGATTAGAAGAGTATATGAGACTATAACAAAATGCAATATATGAGCCTTGATTGGATTATGGTTCAAATAAGCTGTTATAAGACAAATAAGCATTTTGATACTAATTGGGGAATTTAATATGGGATAGATAGTAGATGATATTAAGGAGTTATTTTAATTTTCCTTAGATGTGGTATAGGAGAATTCATATGGAATAATATAAAGGTTAAGTGTCATGATGTTGGAAATTAAACCTGCAAATAGTTCAAAAATTAACAATATTTACATAACTATATAAACATACATCTGCAACCATAGCACCCCGGCATCTGATTATACCTGATCTCCGAAGCTAAGCAGGGGTGACCTGGTTAGTCATTGGATGGGACACCCCCTTGGAATACCAGGTGCTGCAGGCTAGGGAGAAGGACATTCCTGAAAAAATCGCCATTGAAAACCCTATGAATATCAGAGAAGCACTGACAAATAGAGTTGGGTATAGCACAGTGCTGTAGGGTGTTTCATTCTGTTGTACATAGGGTTGCTATGAGTCAAACCTGACTCGATGGCCCCTAACAACAACAACAGGAATATTAACATAGGCTGCATATACTATAAACAAAGTAAGTATGTATATATAAATAAAGTAAAACTTTAATGCTAAATTGCATCCTTCTTTCAACTTTTATGTTTTAAATCTTGAAAGTATATATTTAAAAATTCAATAGAAGCATTTTTAAAAAGATAATTGTTGTTGCTGTTGTTCGGTGCCATTGAGTATCCAACTCATAGCGACCCTACATGCAACAGGTGAAACACTGTTGTCAGTGTTTCTCTGTTATTCATAGGGTTTAATAGCACAATGAATTATGATTCTTAGTCAGTATTTTAGCACTTTAAAATCTGTTGCTGGAATGGCTGGTTCTGAATAATTTGTAGGGCCAATACTGAGTATTTTACAATAGGTCATCATTGATCAAGGCATCACAGTGGCTCTCTTTTTGTTCCTCTCACTTAAACTAGAGGTGACTGTGATTAGGAACCTACAATTTTAATGCTAAAAAGGCAGTATTACTTTGGGGGACTTTGTCTCTTAGAGGCTTAAACAATGCCTCTGGCAAATGCTGCAGTTGAGTACTTTTTAAAAGAAAACATAGCACAGTTGCCACTGGTCACCAGCACTACCTCCATCAGCCTTTTCTGATGCAATAAAAGGAGATACATAAAAGTTAAGGAAATGTTATCACCGGAGATCATATTTTCCAGCTGCAATTTGTTGGGAAATAGCAAAGCTGGACTTAAAGAGTCATGGTTTTCCGGCAACGCAGAGTCTAATTAAATCAGCCCATATTATCTCATGGCACGTCCAGCACAGTACTGTGTAATGCTGTAGATTACTGGGGATTGCCAGGGTCTTACTGCACAGTATTAAATTGTATAGATAATGACTTTTGGCATTTTTGTTAGAAGGGACTGGTTTCAATATGCAGTAAGGCAACATCGTTTTACTCTCAATGGTTAGTTCATCACCAACCTTTTCTTTCTTCTTTCTTTCTTCCTTTTTTTTTAAGTCCTGAAAATAGCTTACCAAAGATTTGTCATTTCCTGCTTGGAGAAAGTTCTGGAGTATTTGTGTTTTTATAAATATCAGATGTGTAATCTCAGACATGAACTTCTTATAACTAGCCCCAAGGCATCATGAGCTGCAAGTTGCCACACAAAAATTAAAGGGGTCAAATTCAAAAGGGATGTGTGTCAAAAGGCTCTGTAAAAGGGCATGAGTTTAATATGCATCCCTCAGATGAACCTGTGATTGCTGCAGAACCTGCCATCTGTCTTTTGCTGTCGGTTAGACTCCCAAATACCTTTTATAGCCCCCCAGTAGTGAATAGTGTCCCATGGGCTCAATTGGAAGAAAAATATATTAAGTTGGCTCCTCTTAACTGAAGGGGAAGGGAAAGAAGTGTTTAAATGACTTACTATCTCTTGGGCTCTATTTACTCTGTTAAAAAATATTATACCTAGTATTTCAGAAATGAAAACTCTTTGAACCTCAGTAAAAGTCTTTTGGGGGTCATTTGGTATCCTTTTGGAGCAGGGGACTTGATGCTATTGTTTTATTGGCAGCATTTATCATTCAGTCCCACTTCCTATTTTACCTTTTTCTTTAACACAAGATGATAAAGTAACATCATAAAAACAGACCTGCAGGTTTGAATTAGTCCCCATTCAGCTAACCTATTGTTTCTCAATTGGAGCCTGCTACAACCAGGCACAAATTCTCTGTACTAGAATATATTCCCAGCAGGGTGAAGAGACAGAATTAACAGCTGGGATGAGGGTGGTGACTAGAATGAGAAGTTAACTCCCAAGAGATTCCAGTTAAGATAAGGGCATGAAGAGTGACAATTACATGCATGAAAGGAATGAGCAAAAGTGCTAAAGACTGGTGGAGTGGAGTTGCAATATTTTGGGTGCTGTAATTATTAAACAAGCCTGCAGTGGTAGCCCTGTGGCATCCGATCCCATCAGATCTCGGAAGCTAAGCAGGGTCAGGCATGGTTAGTACCTGGATGGGAGACCGCCTGGGAACACCAGAAGCTGTAGGCTTGGGAGAAGGATCTGGCAACCCCCTCCCAAAAATCAATCTGCCATTGAAAACCTATGAACAGCAGAGAAGCACTTACAATAGTATTTCCCCTGTTGTACAGAGGGTCACTATGAGTCGGATACCGACTCGACGGCACCTAACAACAACAACAACAATTATTAAACAACAGAATGAGCTTCTGTTTCTATTAAGCAGCATGTGTATTTACCCTGTTTAATTCTCATACCTTTAGGCTTTGAGTACTATTATCATTACCATTTTACAGATAAGGAAACTGAGGGCTAGAGGAGTTACATGAGTTTCATGAGATCCTACAAATGGTCAGGTATAAGAGCCAGTCAATATCCCTAGCCATTAGGGAAATGCAAATCAAAACAACTCTGAAATTCCACCTTATTCCAGTAAGAATGACCAAGATCAATAAAACAAATAACAACAAATGCTGGCACTGGCAAGGTTATGAAGAAAGGGGAACCCTCTTACACTGCTGGTGGAGCTATAAATTAGTCCAACCATTTTGGAAATCAATATGGAGGTAGAGGTACCTTAGAAAATTGAAAATAGATCTACCATATGACCCAGCTATAACATTACTGGGAATATACCCAAAGGGAGATGAGTCATCATACCACAGAGACACTTGCATCTCCATGTTCAATACAGCATTTTTCACAATAGCAAGGATATGGAATCAACCAAAGTGCCCATCAACAGAAGGGTAGATAATAAAAAACTATGGTACGTATACACAATGGAATACTACTCAGCAATAAAAAAATGAAATAATGTCATTTGCAGCAAAATGGATGGAATTGGAGAGAATTATTTTAAGTGAATGAACATAAGCCCAAAAAGAGAAATACCACATGTTCTCACTCATATGTGGGAGCTGAATCAAAATTAAAATGAAGGAAAAACTCCTATACAGAAATTGGAACATAATAAAAAGCTAAACTCAACTTAGTGGAGAAGGGACAATTTAGGGAGAGGGAAAAAGGAGGGA
>VMDO01038249.1:0-13639 GCA_007922755.1 Pedetes capensis
GGTCAGATCACATTAAAAGGGGGGGAGGGAAGATAAGAATGAGGTCAATATAAATGGACTAGAAATCGCATGTAATTGTTCTAACAAGATAGAAACAAAGACCACTACAGGAAAAGTTTCTATCTTAAACAGAAATGGAACCCAAGGACATATAGAAAAATACTATGTAGTAAAAGATAGAGAAGACTTGGATGGGAAATTTAGATGGGAAGGGGGGGAGGGAGGAAACATAGAGGAGGGTAAGGGGTAACCTATATGAATAATGCTTATCAAATTGCATATATGAAAATTGTCACAATGAAAAGCATGTCAAAGTGAATCACATTATGATGTACATTAAAAATTTCTAATAAAAAAACAATAAAATTTAAAGCCCAATTTAATAAATTGGGCTGAGAAAAAAAATGACTTATGAGGTAGAACTTAAAAAAAAAATTCATCTCCAGCACCGTAATTCAGAAGCATCTTCCACTGTCTTCCTTAGTCACTGCCCAGCTTTCACAAGCATATGATGTGACTGGAAATATCATGGCATGGATCAGGTGCACAGTCATCTTCAATGTGACATTTTTGCTTTTCAAAGTTTTGAAGAGGTCTTTTGCAACAGTTTTTCCCAATATAATGCATCTTTTGATTTCTTGATTGCTGCTTGACAATCAGCCATCAAAAACCCTATGAAAAGCAAAGAAGCACTAACATAGTGTCAAGCATGACACAGCGTTGGGGAGTGTTTTGCTTTGTTGTACATAGATTCACTATGAATCAGACCCAACTCTTCCAGTCAGTTTGGCCAGGTAGTTGTTTTCCAAATCGCTTGGCAAAATCAAGGGAGCACCTCCAGTGTTGCATCTATCTGTTGAATCATCTCATTGATGTTCCATCAATTCCTGAACCCTTGTGCTTTGCAAATGCCTCCAAGGCAGATTCTACATCTTTATTCAGTAGAATTGGTTTCAGATCATGTACTACCTCTTGAAATGAGTGATCATCCACCAATTCTTTTTAGTATCATGACTCTGTGTAATCCTTCCATCTTCCTTTCATGTTTCCTGCTTTGTTTAATATTTTCCCCGTAGACATCTTCACTATTGCCACTACAGACTTGAATTTTTTCTTCAGTTCTTTAAGCTTGAGAAAAACAGTGCGATTTTTCCTTTTGGTTTTCTATCTCTAGCTCTTTGCACACGTCATTATAATATTTGATTTTCTTTTCTTGAGTTGCCCTTTGAAATCTTCAGTTTAATTCTTTAACTTTGTCATGTTTTAATTTTACTTTAGCTACTTGATATTTAAGGGCAAGTTTCAGAGTTTCTTTTAACATATAATTTGGTCTTTTCTTTTTTCCTGTCTTTTTAATAACCTTTTGCTTTCCTCATAAATGATATCTTTGATGCCACAACTCCTCTCATCTTCCATCATTAGTATTTAACACATGAAATCTGTTCTTGAGATGGTCTCTGAACTCAGCTGGAGCATACTCAAGGTCATACTTTGGCTCTCATACACTTGTTCTACTTTTCTTCAGTTTCAATTTGAACCTGCATAGGAGCAGTTGATGGTCTGATTCACAAACAGCACCTGGTCTTGTTCTGACTTCTGATATTGAACCTTTCTATTATCTCTTCCCACAATGTAGTCAATTTTCTTCCTATATGTTCATTTATGTTGGTGATAAAATGCATTTACAATGAAAAGGTGTTTGAACTGACAAAATTCTAACCTGCAATCTCCAGCATCATTTCTGTCACCCAGGCCATATTTTCTCAGTACTGAGTGGCCTTCTTTGTTCCAACTTTTGCATTCCAATTGATAGTAAACATCCTGATCACATGTTCAATCAATTTCAGATGGTGGAAGTTGGTAAAAATCTTCTCTTCCTTCATTTGTGGCCTTAATGTTGGGTACTTAAATTTGAATAATAGTCATATTAACTGGCTTTCCTTATAAGCATGTAGATATTATTCTATCAGTAACAGCAGTGTACTTCAGGAAAGATCTTGAGATGATGAATGCAACCTCATTTCTCTTTAAGTTGTCATTCTTGGCATAGTAGATCATATGATTATGTGGTTCATTTAAATGCTAATTATTATTTATAACTATATAAAACTATATACATAGTGTACTCAATTGTTTGATCATGAAAATGTATATATTCAATTTACAAGTGTACATACACACTTTTATAGCTAAAATGCAGAAAAAGAAAATTATATCTAATGTATAAGGGCATGGAAATTTATTGAAAAGTACAGGTTTAGCTTTTAAATAGGTATCAATAAACTACTGCATTTTTCATGATGTAATCTAATTTATATTCCACATTCTGGATGTGAAATATTAAAAATTTTATGAGTTCTTTGTTTGTTAGGAAAAAAGAGAAGTTCAACTCACAAGTACTTTATTATGATATTAATCATGTACTAAGAAAGAAATGTAAGCCATGTTGTGTGTGGTGGTGCAAATCTGTAATTCCAGCAACTCAAGAGGCAGAGGTAGGAGGATCAAAGGTTCAACAAGGCAGCCTGCATAATTTAGGGAGACTCTGTTCCAAAATGAAAAATAAAAAGGGGGCTGAAGTATAGCTCAGTGGTATAGTGCTTGCAAAGTACCCACAAGGCCCTGGATTCAAACCCCCAGTTCTGAAGAGAGGAATAGAAGGAAGGAGGAAAGGAAAGAAGGAAGGAAGGAAAGAAGGAAGGAAAACAGACATCTTTTAATTTTTTGTTTTAATTTTTAAATTTATAGGCAATAATTGTACATCCTAATATTCTCAATGAATCTCAAGCATACTGCAGGAACCTAAACTTTAGAACATTTAAAGAGATTAAAGTCAGTCATAAATAATGCATTTTGTATTTAGATAAGATAGTCTCCTTGGCTATTTTAGACATTTAAAAAAAGAAAGAAAAGGAAGCAGGAGCAATTCTGTCTAGGTGTTTTCAGCAACAAATCAAACACTAATCATTTTGTATGTATTTTACTATTTGTCATCAAGACTGTCCTTGCATAGAATGATATACAAGAATCTCTCCGAGTGACAGATTAATTGGTTGTCTCTGTGTCTCATTTTAGAATACTATAGAGTGCCAAGCTGGGCTAGATATCCTAGTATTCATTTTCCAACAGTACCCCCCTCAATGCACATTTTGTAGAAGAGGAATTCTGAGCTGAGTCAGCTTCTGTATACAATTGTGACCACTCTTCCTCCCAGCTTTCCTTAGTAACAGAACAATCAGGCCAGGAATGATAGCAGTACCAGAGTCTTCAGGGGAAGAACAACAGCTGGACCTCCTGCTCGTTGGTGCCAGGACACAGAAGGGCATGTGACTTGGACCTTTAGCTCTTAGAATGCTCTCTCTCCCTGAGCTTCTCTTCCCTATTCACTTGGTTCAATCTCTCACCTCCTTGAAGTTTTTTCTCGAATCACTTCTCAATTAAAAGATCTCTAAGTGTCCTGTTTAAGAGAGCACATTGTTTCTTCCTAACATCTGAGTCTCCCTAATCCTCTCACATTTTTCTTCTTTTAAAAGCATTCACCACTTTTAACATAAATTATTATAGTATAATGTATTATGTTTTGGTTTATCACCTTTAAACCTTGATAAACATAAACTTTATGAATGCAGAGATCTTTTTTCTATTTATTTCCTATTTGTTTATTTTACTATTTGTTTCTTTTGCACTACAAATACCACCTGACACACAGTAGATATTAAATATTTGCTGAATGATTGGCTAAATGACTAGCCATAGAGAAGAGTGCCTGCTACTTTTTGTTGCCTGGATAAACACAAACAGCCCCTGCAGTGGATTATCAGCTTAGCCAGGACTCTGCTCCACCTGCTCAGAGTAGATTTGGGGAAAAGCTACTTTAATAAACAAAATAGCCCACATCCTGCAATTTAGGGAGACTAGGGAGACTTTTCCCAGAGAAAGACCAGATTTCCTTTCCACCTGGTTTCCTGCAACAGAGAGATGCCAACAATGTGATTTTTCATGAGTTGTAAGGAATCACAAAACTCATGTACCTACAAACTAAAAACTGCAATTTATGTAAGGGTACTTAGTAACTTAAGGAAAGAAAACAAACTTGAATATATAATATGAGCCAGCTCCTACTGCAATTTAGGTGAAGCAAAGACAGAAAAGAATGTAACAAAGCATAGCAAAACAAACATGTTACAAAGAATATTACAAAACAAAACAAATAAACTATAAATCCTTTCTAAAAATAACAGTCTGGAAGATTTCCCCTCTCATTCTATGAAACAGTATCTACATATCAAAACTAGAAAAAGACATTACATGAAAAGAAATTACAGACAGGTGTCCCTCATATACACAGATAAAAATTTCCATAAAAATGTTGGCAATTAAATCTAACAATACATTAAATATAGTATACAGCATTATGAAGTCAGGTTTATCTTAGAAATGAAAATTCATTTAATAGTCAAAGGACAATCAGTATAATACACCATATTTTCAGGCTGAAAAAGAAAAAAATGTAACCATCACAATAAATATAGAAAAAACACAAAAAAATCTAGCACCCATTCTTGATAACTGAAATCTTTCACCAGGCAGAAATAGAAAGAAACTTTCTCAATTTAATCAAGAACATTTATGAAAAACCAATGCTGAAACTATATTTAATGTTTCAAAAATAAATGCTTGCCTACAACTTCAGGAGCAATACAAAAATCTCTTTTCTCATCACTTCCATTTGTCTTCATAATGGCGGATGTACTCAATGAAATAAGTGGGAAAATGGGAAAAAGAAGAAAGAGAAATTATAAAGATTGAAAAGAGAAAATAAAACAAAGTTCACAGATAACATGACCACGTATGAAGTAAATTATAACGAATTTGAAAAAAATAAAAAGCAAAAACTTTAGGGATGTCCCATATTCAAGACAATTCTTATTCAAAATTTATTTCTATATTTTGATAAAATTGAGATTGAAATTAAAACAACAGTTACTATAATATCAAAAAATCATGTGCCATTTAGAAATAATATTAAAATATGTGAAAGGTAAAGAAAACATCGGCATATAGTAAATAAAAATAAACAGATGAAAATATACTCAACATCATTAGTCATTACAGAAATTAAAATGAGAATCACAATGAGAAAACACTACAAATTTTTTTTAGTTGTTAAAATTATTAAGAATGAAAATTCCAACTTTTGGCTGAATCCAAGGCAACTGGAATGTTCATACATTGTTGGCAGGAATACCACTGGTATAGCCATATGGGAAAGCAGTTGGGCAAATATAAACTGGCCACATGACCAAACTATCTCACTCTTAGGAGAAATAAAAATATCTGTCCACACAAAATGTATTTGAATGATCACAGCAGCTTTATTCATAATAGGATAAAACCCAAAATAGCCCAGAGCCTATGAACTGGTGAGTGGGTAAGCAGATTGTAATAACATCTATACAACAATTGTTGTTAGGTGCTGTTAAGTCAGTTCTGACTCATAGTAACCCTATGCATAACAGAATGGAACACTACTCAACACTGTGCCATACAAGTGATCTTTTTATGTTTGAGCTTGTTGTTGCAATCAGTATGTTATTTCTCATTTTAAGTCGTCATACCACAACAGCAAAAGGAGGTTTGAAGGGCTTTACTTTCTTCCCAGCATTAAGGTCAACTCTTGTGGCCTTGAAGAAAGCAGCTCTGTCTATAAAACTGCTGAAGGTTTCTCCACAGCAGATCAGGTGGGGTCTTTCCCCAAACATCTTCAATAATCTCTTGCAAACCATTAAAAAATAAGTGTCCCCACTCAACACACACACACACACACACACACACACATACACACACACACACACACACACACACACACACACACACACATACACCTCATTCCGATTTTTAAAAGAAATACTGTAGGATCCTTTAAAAGGAAGTAATATTTTCCTTCTGGGAGTTCCTATGAGACGATACACCTCTGTGACTGAAATCTCTCACATTTAATGTCATAGTATCAGATTTTATTTATATTTATCTCCCTTGTTGGATTTCTTCTTGTCATGAAACCTACTTCTGGTGATTATTTTTTGTGGCTTCTCAGTGCTTTGGAACAATAACATTGACCAAGAAGCAGTCTATAAGGATTCATTTTTAAACAAAATAGGTTTTAGTATTTCTCTTTATAAATTTGCCCAGTACTCTACAATTTATCTATAGGAACTTTTCCTGTGATCCAACCTATTAGTTATAATCAACTGTTTTACTAATCAATAGATCACTGACTAAAGTCTGAGAATTTAGTGCCATTTTGGATACTTGTTTTTGCTTAATTTATATTAAATTTGGGGCTGGTACTTAGCTCAGATGATAGAGTGCTGCTCTGTGCTCTCTGAGGCCCTGAGTTCAATTTCCAGACCCTCAATACTGGAAGAAGGACATGGCAATCCACTCTCAAAGCAACCTTGAAACAATCAGCCACTGAAAACGCTATGAAGGTCGCAATGAGTAGGATCCTACTTAAGAGCACCTAACAACAGATTAAACTTGAATTCTATTTTAATTTAGAAAGGAAGTGTATGTGTGAGTTTGCACATGTGTGTCCCTATAAATAAATTATATTACATACTTAAGATATCTACTAGATCATCACTTATTTTAAATTATTCTTGATAAGATCTCCTTTTAATATTGGAAAATCATTTTAAGTAGATTTGGTGAATTTTTTTCTCATCTTTTTATTCTTTCTCCAACATCCTATTTACCAAAAGAAATAATGTAATTTAAAGACCCATGAATCGACCCTTTTGTGACTATAATTAGGGACCACCACACTTGTAGAATTCATTAGTACTAAAACAATAGTTCTGTCTGTTAAAAAAAATAATAATTTGCTTAAAGCTCTGTAAGTGATAGGATCTTTCTTTTCACATTACTATATTCTTTACTTTTCTTACTTGCTATTTGAAGTAGTAGCTACTCAAAAAATACTAATCAGTAACAATCAAATCTATTCCTCTATACAGATACTACATTTATATAGATTAAAGAGCTTTGTAATTGCTTATAAAATGTGCTATTTAATCCAATCAGTACTTTTGAAAATAAAAATAATATTACATTTAAGGCTATGAGTGTAAATCATGATTGAAAATTACTCAGAAATGTCACCCAGAAATAATGAAAATAGATGATTTTTGTGGCTTATGAAGAAATTCTAATATGTATATATTAGAATATATATGTATGTATGTGTATATATGTATGTGTGTATATATACATATAGACATATATACACACATATATGTGTATATATAACATATATATACATGTGTGTATATATGTATATATACATATATATGTATATATGTGTATATATGTATATATACATATACATATATGTATATACATATATATATACATATATATGCATATATATGTATATGCATATATATGTATATATATATAGTCTGCAGCCTGCCACCATGTCTTCTGATCCTATCAGATCTTGGAAGCTAAGCAAGGTGGGGCCTGGTTAGTACTTGGATGAGAGACTGCCTGGAAACACTAAGTGCTGTAGGCATGGGAGAAGGACTCAGCAACCAACTCTCAAAAGACAATCAGCCATTGAAAATCCTATGAATAGTAGAAAACCACTAACAACAGTGTTTTTCCTGTTGTACATAGGCTCACTATGAGTAGGACATCTACTTGATGGCCCCTAACAACAACAATATGTATATTTGTCTTCAAGTATGTCACAGCTGTTTAACTACTAGGTTAGATCGTTGATATACTTTTAGTTAGGTTTTCTTTAAATATGAAGCAAGGGTGGTTTTTATTAAAGACAGATACACTCTTAAGAGAGGGGAAAGCTGACTCAGTAGAGTTCAACCTGAATAAGGAAAAATTTTACTGAAGTGCAAATGCCAGAATCTAAACTAACTATAATGATGTGTGTTCATGTTAGGCATATGCCACTTTAGCTATCAGAAAATGCAGTGAGTCACTTATGGTCTTGCACTAATAATTATGCCTCAGTGAATATATTTTATATTTGATCTCACAGACTCAAAAATTAAGGTTCATATTTGACATCTTGCATTTCTTGGTATCTATTTTTTGGTACCATGTTTGTGTGTACTGCTCCTACTGTTCTTTTTTTTTTTTTTTTTTTTTTTTTTTGGTACTTGGAGGGTTAAACCCAGAGCCTTGCACATATTTTGCAAGTGCAGTATCACAGGGCTGCCCTCTCAGCTCATTTTTATTTTTATTTTTTATTTTGAATCAGGATCTTTCTAAGTTACTCAGGCTGCCTCTTGCCTCAAATTTGTGATCTTTCTGCCTCCACCTCCAGGCTCACTGGAATTACAGGTCTGTGCAACAGTGCCTGGCCATAATTTTCAAGTAGAGGAAACTAACGGTGTGTTTCATCCCTTAATTATTCTTAAAGACAGGAAAAACTGACATGTAATAAAAACATAAAACTTGAGTTAAGTTCTTTCTCAGTTTTAAAATAGGTCCCAAAATTTTATGGACCATCACATACACCAACAAACACTACCCCTAAACACAAGACAAGCCTTTGAAAAGCACCCACTAATCTCTTATAGATCATCATAAAATTAGTTTGCTTACATGCTCCCTCCAGTTCATAGAGAAATATATGCACAAAAGAGACATTTTATAATAAAAATCCTCAGGGAAAAATAAGCAGGAATCATACACTTAAAAGCATTTCTGTTAAATAATTTGCTATTTTGATAGCAATTTTAGTCTGTTTAATTAATAATGCTCAAACAATATTAAAATTATTCTCTGAGAAAAGAGCTATTTTCTAATCTATCAAATAATATTCAATTTGAAACTGATATTTCATGATTTTTTTCTTATCTCATGGGGAATTCATCTCCTATTATCTGTACTCACTAGTGCAGGGCAATTAACACATATCCCAGTGGCTTAGTCTGTTTCACTGTGATTATTTTTAAAAGTACCAGGGGACACATATCATGCTTTCAGAATACAGGCAATGAAGTAT
Organism: Pedetes capensis; assembly: GCA_007922755.1. Lineage (NCBI taxonomy): Eukaryota > Metazoa > Chordata > Mammalia > Rodentia > Pedetidae > Pedetes > Pedetes capensis. The sequence continues at coordinate 9,035 of VMDO01038249.1, forward strand.
GATGAACCAGCCTTTCTAAAATCATGGTGTACTTGTTACCCATTTAAACTGAGAGACAGTTCTTCAAATATCTTTGTTGTAGTTAATGCCTAGCAAGAACTTAGTATTTATTTTATTCTCTATTGCTTGACCCAGAGATTTAATCAAAGTATATAAGAAAGATGTTTCAATATGGTTAGGATAAACTGTCATAAATCTTTAACCTTAGATATTGGAAGGGAAGGTTTAGCTCTAGAAATAATATACTTCACATATCACTTTCAAAGATACAAGTGGATTCTGATACTATGTTATTATCCATCCACCCATGCATCTGTCTATCCACCTATCTATCTATCTAGTTATCTATTGCTGTGTAAAAATCTACCTCAAAATGTGGTAGTTTAACAACCACTTTTTATCTCATTGTTTTGTGGGTTAGCGATACAGGCAGGGCCCAGCTGCGCAGTTCTTCTATTGTGCAAGGCATTGAGTAGGGTCATTCAATGGTACTAAGCTGGTAGTTGATCTGGTCTGAAGAATCTAAGATAGCTATACTTGCAAGCCTAATACATGGGCAAGACAGTTAGGAAGGCTGAAAAGAGCTGTACTTGCCTTCTCTATGTAGTCTCAGATTCTCTTGTTGGGTTCCCTCCAGCAGGGTAGCTGAGTTGATTACATAGAGGCTCAGAACTTAAAGAGATCAAGGAAGATTTTTTTTTAAAGAATAGGCACAGGATTAAAATAATATGCACTATTATTAATCATATCCATTAGTCAAAGTAGTCATATGCTTCCCTAGATTCAAATGCCTGCAGCCGTACCACTGTGGTGTCTGATCACATCAGATCTCAGAAGTTAAGCAGGGTTGGGCCTGGTTAGAACTTGGACGGGAGACCACCTGGGGGTGCCAAGTGCTGTAGACTTGGAATAAGGATCTGGCAAGCTACTCCCCACCCCACTAAAAAAACTCTGTCAGCCATTGAAGACCCTATGAATAGCACTGACAATACTTTTTCACCTGGTAGAGGTAGGATTGTTACGAGTCAGATGCTGATTCGATGGCACCTAACAATAACGACTAGACTCACATAGGGGGGAATCCAAACAAATATAACTATTCACTGGAATGAGGGCCAAAGAATTTTATTATGCCATAGTTCTCTCTCTGGCCACAAGTCAATTAAATTTCTCCTGCCTGAAATGCCTTAACTCTTCCCCCAATGTCTTACCATATTATGACAGTAACTTGATACTCTCCACCTAATAATCTGAGTGTGATCTAGGTAGGGAACAAACTCCATGACCAAGCTTCTTCTCAATCCAAAGATCTGTAAATTATAAAAATAAGTTATATGCCCCTCCTAGCCTGTATCTTGGGCTTGGGTTTAGCTCAGTTGGTAGAATGCTGCTCTGCATGCTCTGAGGCCCTTGGTTTGATCCCAAGCACCATTAAAATGGGAGAAGGATGTGGCAGCCCACTCATTAAACAATCCTGAAACAATCAGCCATTGAAAACCCTATGGACAGCAGAGAGACACTGACACAGTGCCAGGCATGGCAGTGTCAGGGAGTGTTTCTTTCTGTTGTACATAGTGCCAGTTGAATTAGACTCAACTCAATGGCACTTAAGAACAACAAGACTATGTCTTATGTATTCTGGACATGTTGTGAGGAGGGACCAATCCCTGGAGAAGTTCATCATGTTTGGGAGAGTAGCAGGTCAGCAAAAAAAAAAAAAAAAAATGGAAGACCCTCTACTAGATGGATTGACACAGTGGCTACAACAATGGGCTTAAGCCAAAAAATACCATGTGTATAGCACAGCATTGGGTTGTATTTCATTCTATTGTATATAGGGTCACTAGGAGCTGGACTTGACTCAGTGGCACCTAACAACAACTAACACACACACACACACACACACACACACACACACACACACACACACTATACAATGGTGAAGAGATCATAGGAAAACTACAGTAAACATTTCTTTTCAAGAGGAAAAGAGGAGACATATAACAGTCCATAATCCACACATATTCTGTAATCTATCTTTACAAAATTCTTCCTTCATTGATTAGAGCCCAATTCTATTTGCTAGAATAGACTGCTGCACTGATCACCATGTCCAGGCTATGTATTTTGCCTTTTGAATCATCTTTCCTCTTACAGAGGAAATGGCCAGTATTGACACTTGAGCAGCATTTTCAATATCCTTCCTATAGGAAAATTTGGGAACTCCAAGAACCTTTCTTTTGAACTAATATTATCCCTTTTGACCTAAGCTTGCAGTGCTTTTGCCAAGGTACTTCCTTAAAAAAAAATCTGTAGCTTTACTGTGAGCCTCAGTGTTTACTCAATTTCAAAAAAAAAAAAAAAATTCCTACAACCATGTTTTTTTCTGAGATAGGCCCTGTTCAACATTTGGTTGCTTCCTTTGGTGGCACACAATCCCCTTACTCTTAGAAGACACTGCAGCCAAGAGGTTCTACCAACATGGTTACAGATATATCTATTATATGATACCATGCTTTATTGCTCTGACATTTATCTTTGACCTGAGTCTATATCTTCATTTAATAATCCTTTGCTGGCTATAAAGACTTTCCTGAATACAGTGTATTGCCCTACAATTCAACTTGAAAACTGAATAGTTCTTTCATTAGAAAATATCTTACATAGCACTAGAACCAAGTTGATTCTTTACAAGTTCTATCAGGAAGCCACCTTAGTTAGGTCATTAAGCCACTAGGTATATTTCTGATCTTTCATATTACTATAGGCAAAAATGTTGCTACATTTTTCACCATTAAATAACAAGGATAGCCTTTATTCCTACCATTAAAGACAGTTTCCTCACTGCCCTCAAAGCCATCATCTACTCCCAAACTTTCACTTCCACTCTCCAGGAAGTTCACTCAGTGTCCACCTACTGCCTGCTCAAAATCTAGCGCCACAAGCTTGAAGATCATTAAAGCAACATCCCACTTTCAGGAAACAAATTCAGTTCAGTTATCTATTGCTGCATTTACAAATACTTCATGGTATCAAATAAAAGCTACATTTTTATATCTCATGATTTTGTGAGTCAGCAAAAAGCAATCTGAGTAGTACTCTCAAAAACATTTACATTGAATAAACTGCCCTTTTGAATAGGAATTCCACCTTATTTAACTAATAATTCACAAATAAGGTAAACTATATTCTCCAATGAATGAGCAATTTAGAAACAATAATTCAAATTGCTTACTTGGCTAGTCAATTCTGCTTTATGTAGGATCCACAAGGATTACCCAGTGGTATTCAGCCAGTTCCTGAGCTGGGTTAGAGGGTTCAGTGCAGCTTTAGTTGCATGCCTTCAGAGACAGAAAACTGGGCTCAGATTGGCCCTTCTCCCTCTCCATACAGTCTAGGGGACTGTCCATATGTTCTCTTTGGCTAAGTGGCCAAACTCCTTATACTGTAGCCCAGGGCTCCTAAAGATCTAGGCAGAGTTTAAGTCCTCTTTTTTTTCCTTCCCTTTATTGGTAAATGTTGATGGGGTACAGAGTAATACAGCATTGGCTTTTTCCATTATGCAACTATTATATCACCTCAGGTTATACTTTTATCAACTACAAGGTTTATGGAACACTTTGACTAATATGTAGTAAAACTCATGTGCATATTTGGTTTATGTTCCCCTACTTTTCCCATGTACTCATGAAGTGCCATCATTTACACTGAGATTATCCTCTCCCTCTTATCCCTCTACCTTGTTGCTTAAGTCCTCTTAAAGACTAGGGGAGTTACTGGTAAAGTATCAACCAACCATATTTCATTAATCAAATCAGATATAATCCAACCCAGAATCAAGAAAGGGGAGCAAGACTTCACTTTTAAGTTAGAATGAGTGTCAAAAATCCATTATAATCTTTAATCCACAATAAATAATAGACCAAGATGATTCTGTAAATTAGTAGAGTATCTCAGATTTAGAACCATATCTCCTGAACCCCAATTCCTCCTTACAAACATTTACCTTTGAATATAGATTGCTCCTTCACCTATTACCTCTTTTCTCTCCTTAAGATAAATTTCTGTCTTTTTTTTAATAGTACTTCAAATGACTATTGATCTTTCACAATCTCATGTGAGCAATTTATGTGAGCACAGTTTATGCTAGGACTTGAAAATACGAAGGTGACCAAAATACTCTCTGTGGTCTAGGAGTCACATGGCATTTTTTAATGTACAATGTTGTCTACATGAAAAGTGTTTATAAGAAAATATTCCAATTAAGTAATATGTATATAGTCAACTCCATATTCTCAGAAGTCACTTAAGATAGAATGCTGTCTCCTTTTGATTTATTCTCCTTTGTTATACATAATTAACATATAATATATAAATGATATTTATCTTCTATTTATTGCTGTTCTATATATTTCATTTTTATATTCATTTCTCCATAGAAGGATTTTTAATTTAGATATTCTAATGATTACTGCTGGCCATTTGTGTATTCAGAGATTTAATTTCCCTGGTCTATGGGCCTTAATATTATCATTTCACTTATTTTAAATGGTATCTTTTGGATAACATGTTGCTTTTCCTGATCAGATTTTTGTGTAAATTTAT
>VMDO01038250.1:0-13638 GCA_007922755.1 Pedetes capensis
AATTATGGATAACACTTCGGAAAATGGGAATACCAGAGCACCTAATTGTACTCACGAGGAATCTGTACGTGAACCAGGAGGCAGTTGTTCAAATAGAACAAGGAAACACTGCCTGGTTTAAAGTTGAGAAAGGTGTGTGTCAGGGCTGTATACTTTCACCCTATCTCTTCAATTTATACGCTGAGCAAATAATCCAAGAAGCTGGAGTTTATGAGGAAGAACGCGGCATCAAGATTGGAGGAAGACTCATTAACAACCTGCGTTATGCAGATGACACAACTCTGCTTGCTGAAAGTGAAGAGGATTTAAGACATTTACTGATGAAGATCAAAGATCATAGCCTTCAATATGGGTTGTGACTAAACACCAGCAAAACAAAATTCTTATGACTGGGTCAGTACGCAACTTCACAATAAATGGAGAAAAGATTGAGGTTGTCCAAGATTTTGCTTTGCTTGGCTCTATAATCAACACCTGTGGAAGCAGCTGCCAAGAAATCAAAAGACGCATTGCTCTAGGAAAAGCTGGGGCAAAAGATCTCTTTAGAGTATTGAAAAGCAAAGATGTCACATTGAAGACGAAGGTGCGTCTGACTCATGCCATGGTCTTTTCAGTTGCATCATATAGCTGTGAAAGCTGGACGTTGAACAAGGGAGACAGGAAAAGAATTGGTGCTTTTGAATTGTGGTGCTGGAGACATCTATTGAATATACCATGGACTGCCAAAAGAACCAACAGATCTGTCCTAGAAGAAGTGCAACCAGAGTGCTCCTTGGAAGCAAGAGTGAGTAGACTGTGTCTTATATATTTTGCACAGGTAGTCAGGAGAGATCAGTGCCTGGAGAAAGACATCATGTTTGGGAGAGTGGCAGGTCAATGAACAAAAGGAAAACCCTCCACCAGATGGATTGACACAGTGTCTGCAACAATGGGCTTAAACATAAATAAGATCGTGTGCCTGGCACAGAATTGGGAAGTGTTTTGATCTGCTGTACATAGGGTCCCTATGAGTCAGACTCGACTTGACGGCACTAACAAGAATAAGACATTAAATTTCTATGTTAATGCAGAAAAGTATTAAATATGTTTGTTATTGGTACCTCGTAGTTAAGGCTGCCAAAATGTTTTATATAATCTTTAAACTTAATGCTTTATTTTAAATCTACACATTTAACTAAATACTAATCAGTATTATATTCATTTCTCAAATTAGAAAAGGAACATGTTCCAATATCATGTAAACTATAATCACCATATTCTTACAAAGACACACAAAAATATTTTTGTATACTCACATCCAAGATAAGCGTAGTGGAATTGACATGAAATAAATGGAGAAGGCAGAATAAAAAAAGATAAAAATTCCTAAAAGTGATGAGCCTAAGGCTTGAAGAAGACAAGTTTACTTTGATCAATAAAAAACAGAATGTTCAAATTCTTATAGCATCTTTTACCTATGACTCTTCTCATATAGGTTACTTCACATGTTCCATCAAGTTTTTCCCCTCTTCTACTAGCAAGGTTCAATGAAAGCTTTATAAATCATTAACATAATCATTAACATAGTCAAACTACCTGAACAAAGAACCAGACCTTAGTACTTTCTGTTGTGGTGGTCGTTAGGTGCTGTGGATTTGGGTCCTATGTACAATAGAGAAAACACTACCTGATGTTGTGTCATGCCTGATACTATTGTCTGTGCTTTTCTGCTATTCATAGTGTTTTTGATGGTTGATTGTTTCTGGAGTGGGCTGCTGGGTCCTTTTCCCTAGCCTACAGCACCCAGTATTCCCAGGCGGTCTCCCATCTAAGAACTAACCAGGCCTGAGCCTACTTAGCTTCCAAGACCTGATGCCAGTACGGTATGGCTATAGACTTAGTACTTTTTAGGGATTCAGAAAAAGAATAAGTATTACTAATAACAACATGAAATAAATAACACGAACCTAATACTACACCAAAATAGAAAGCAGAGACAACACTCAACTTTCTTAGTGATATTACATCATCAAATAGTAACTCCATCTCTTATAATTACACCCTACAATGCAAAACATTCAGAGAATGAAGAATTATAAAAGCAAGGTTTATAAAAATTTAATGGTCTGGACAGAAAAAATCACCGACTGTTGAGAATCTTAACAAATAAGGTACAAACACTACAAAATCACTTGGGCTTATAGACATGTTTCCTATTGAATTATATCCCAGTTTAAAAATATGTAATTAATTGTAATAGAAAAGTTCACTCTCGGGCTAGGGGTAGTGGTACATACTTGTAATCCTAGCACTCAGGAGGCTGAGGCAGAAAGATTACAAGTTTGAAGTCAGCCAGGCTATGTAGAAAGACCTTTTGCCACGCCACTCAACCTCCAAAATAGCATACTCTAAAATGTGTTATATTACATACTGGAGATCACCACTGATTATTTTGCTGCTACATCAACCCAGTCTGGGGCAAGCCTAGAAATACAGATACTTTTGCTATACTGATATACAGTTTATTTCTTGAGTGCTCGGAATTGAACTTAGCACCTCATGAATGATAATCACATGCTCTATCACTGAACTATGACTCTAGGCCTTGGACATACCTTCTTTTTGAAAAATGTATAACTGATTACAAAGAATTATTCCTGCAGTGAAGAGATGCTAGGATTGTGCAAGAGATGCTAGGCTTGCACAAATCTGTTCATGTAACATAGTAAATTTAATGCTAGGAAAAACTAGGCATTTATGCTGAACATGCTGTTATTACAGAATAAATTAGTTAGAAATAATATCTTTTGCTGTATTATCAATTACTACTAAGTTTAGTCTTTGCATTACATTTATGTTATAAAATGCAAACACCTGTTTGTGCATCAACCTTGATTTACTCTCCTTTCAAGCTAAAAGAATGCAAAGTACATTATTAAAAAGATTAACAGTGGTTATCTTAGAGGGCAGAAGGAATTAAAGAGAACTTTAATCTTTTATGTGATATACTGCTGAAGGTTTAATTTTTTAAATGTAAGTCTGAATTACAATAAAGATTTTAATTGTTATCATATGCAAATAAAGCATGATGTTCTCTGTATTACCCAACTGAAAATATAAACTAGAGGCTGACAGTCATCAAAATAATCTCTTTTCTCATAGACTTTCTCACAAGTAAATAACACAAGTTTTATTTTAAAAAAACAAGTCTATTAATCCACTTTTATTGGTCTTAATTCTGGGATTTTTTTGTATTAGAATTTCATTTAAAAAAATTCTACCGCTAAAAATGATTTTAAAAGCTGGGCACCATGGCTCATGTCTAAAATCCTAGTGACTTGAGAGGCTGAGGCACGATGATGATGAGTTCCAAGCCAGATGCAGCCTGTGCAACTTAGCAAGACCTGTGCAACTTAGCAATACCCTATCTCAAAATAAAAAATAAAAAAGGGGCTGGGGACACAGTTTAGTCATACAGCACTTGCCTAGCAAGTGCGAGTTCCTGGGTTCAAGCCCCCATACGGCAAAGAAAAAATCCCCAGCCCCAAAACAAAACAGTATGATGTACAGTTAAAAAGTTTTTATTACAGGAGTCTATACTACCTAGGTTAAAATTCCAGCTCTAGCAGCTACTGTGTGGGTAGGTTTCTTAATCTACAACTTATGCTGCTGCATCTGTAAAATATTGGCAACACCAGTATGTGTATCATATGAGGCCATTTTGAGACTTAAATATTCGAGATCAGATAAAGTATTTTGCATAGTATCTAGCTATTAATAATCACTGATCTGCATTCAAATGAAATGAGAACAGCATCTGTAATTGACAATTTTAGATTACAAAATCCGCACTAAGCTTGTTAGTTCAGTTAATATTTGTTAATTAAATCTCATTCCAAAAAGGATTTATACCAACTTAAGAATACAACTAACATAATAGAGTGGGATTCAAAAAATACATGTACAATGCAGGAAAAAGGAAAATAAGGTCAGAAAGTAAATTGCAGTCAAGATAACATCAAATTAGATTTATAAATGCAGATCATGTAAATTTCCATATAGCTACTACAGACAGGCTTTGTTTCCAAACATTTAGCTCTTTTTCCAAGGGCCTCAAGAAAAGAAAACACAATCAGTTATCATCAGGAAAAGCATCACATTTCCTAATGCTGAGACCTAAGAGAAATTTCTTATAGATTCCAAGGAAGATCAACAAGGGAGAGACCACATAGTATGTAATGGTTCTCAACTAAGAGTGGTACTACCCACTGCTTTCTCCACTTAGCCAAGGGACCATTTGGAATCCTGATTTTTTTTTTTTTTTTTTTTTTTTTTTTTAATCACAGGGATAGGAGATGCTAATGCCCTTTAGTGAGTGGGAACCAGGTGTACTAAATATAATGCATCCAACAAGCTATTTGCTTGGTCAACAAACTTTTCCCATAAAGCATCAGATAGTACTTTAGGCTTTGCAGGCCATGAGGTCTCTGTTGTTAACTACTCAATTGTGCTGCTGCAATGGAAAAGTAGCCCCAGACAATACATAAAAATTTAAGCATGGTTGTGTTCCAATAAAGGAAAAGGACCTAGCAATTCACTCCCGAAGCAATCCTGAAACAATCAGCCATTGAAAACCCTATGAGGGTCACTATGAGTTGGACTCAACAGCATCTGACGACAACAACAAGGGGTGTTCCAATAAATATTAATAGACACTGAAATTTGGGTTTCATACTATATTCATATGTCACAAAATACTACTCTATTGATTTTTTCCCCCAATTATTTAAAAATAGAAAAACCAGTCTTAGTTTATGGTGGTGCCCGACAAAATCAAGCTGCAGACAATATTGGGATTGTGGGGTCACAGTTTGCTGATCCTTGTCCTATACAATGAAGAAATGTCCTATCCCAAATGCCAAGAGTCAGGAAGACACGGGCAACTCCTAAATAGCATCACTATTTAGGATACTGTTATTTATTAGCAGAAGGATAAGGTTTTTCTGAGCTTTCTCTTGTGATGCAGGCTGAATATATCAAAACATTATGTTTACAAAATCAACTCTATGACAGATTAAAAACCAAATTCCAAATATATATAGCTCCCTTCCCTTTCAAGCACATAATGTAGAGAGCCTAGATACATGTGAATTTAGTTAGCAGGGACCAGGTATGCTAAACACAATGCAATCTTTTAATATTGTGGTCTTTTTCAAGATTACATTTCTCTTAACTGAATTCTTCAAAAGGGATTAAATGGCAGAGTTTGGTGATTTTATAATCTGTCAAGTACTTGGAGTATATATTCTCTTAGTGGCTGTGAAGTGACATCTCATGGTGGTTTTGATTTGCATCTCCCTAATCACTAAATATGCCAAGCATCTTTTCATGTGTTCATTGGTCATTTGTACATCTTTTTGAAGCAATGTCTATTCAGGCCCTTTGTTCATTTTTTAATTAGGTTGTTTGTCTTTCTAATACTAATTATAAGATACATATCTGGATACTAGATACTTAGGTACATGATTTGCAAATACAGGCCTAAAGTTTTATACTAGTCGTTGTTAGTCTGTTTCTAAATCACAATTTTTAAAATATATCTTAACTTATATGTTTATATACAGAATTCCAATCTAATATATTTTTTCCAATGGAGCTGCTCCAATAGAGGTGGGAAAATCTAACACCTTGACCACTTCCTCCTGAGGCAAATCCTAGAATATTTGAATAAAACACAAAACACAAAAGGTATGTTTTCCACAGCACTGAATCATTTTGTACAAATTTTGATCCGTGTAAAACACTTTCTAAAAGACACAATTCTGACACAAAAAGCCTTGGTCATTCTGTTAAAATATTTGAGACCTGTACAGTATGTATACTAGGAAAAACTATTATTGTTTACTTGTCCCAAATCTACATTGTGCCTTCTGAATATTTTGAATGTATCTATCACCCGGCAATTCAAGAATAACACCTGAAATAAAGATCTTAAATCAAACATCAATGTGTCACAAAAAGCAGAGATTAAATCATCTATTTAGTGATAATCTACTATATCATTAGAAATATCATTTAGAGAAAAGATACATGGGATCAACAATTTAAAAAAGACACATTTCAACTGGAGTGGAGATAATGTTCACTGGACTATCCTCTCTGTACCTAGTCCAACCACAAATCCAGTGATACTAATTTACTAGGAGATAATGATTAGGGTTGATTCTCATGTATGGTAATATCAAAGAAAGCAATCTGCCCCATAAAGTCTTATTCACAACACAAATAGACAAAAAACAACCTGGTTAATTGCCCTACACATACAGGAAAAATAATCCTTTCAATAATAAATTAGGATTTAAAAAAAGAAAAACCTCACATCCTTAAAACTCCTACCAAATAAAAACTAAACTTAATTTCCAGAATTTAAAATTCAAACCACTAATAATGGTACAGCATCTACAAAATACAAAGAATTTTCAAAGGATACTCAATCACTGTTAATTGTTCTAGGACTGTGCTTACCCATACTCACATAACTTCATTCCTATTTCTGAAAATATACAAAACTCAGTGTCAAAACAGTATTTCTTTAAAAGTAACTTTGTGAAAATGTTTTACCTCTTCTTCCTCAATTTCAGAGGTGTTAAGTTCATGTTTCTGACAGTAAGGACCCTCTTTCCAAGCTTCAGTGTCACCACAGTCACAGAAACCTCCACCTCCTGAAGTTGTCATCTTGAAAAAAAATTGTAAAGTTCTTGTCAACAAGTATTCACTGAGGGCCATCAATTAAATAAGAACATCAAGTGCTGAGGAATCAATATTGCTTAAGTGTTAATTCTTTGGAGGCGGAAAATGAAATAAAATGCCAAACATCTCAATGTTTTAAAGTTTAAGTAAACCTATATGTTAATCTGGGCTGGGATTTAGCTCAGTTGGTAGAGCACTGTGCTGCAGTCTCTGAGGTCCCGAGTTCAATTCCCAGTACCGCAAATGGGAGAAGGACCTGGCAATCCACTTCCAAGGCAATCCCGAAAAACAGTCAGCCATTGAAAACCCTATGAGGGTCACTATGAGTCAGATACTGACTCGACGGCACCTAACAACAACAACAACAACATATGTTAATCTGGCTGCAGCCCCAGCCCTGTGCATCCAATCCCATCAGATCTCGGAAGCTAAGCAGGGTCAGGCCTGGTTAGTAATTGGATGGGAGACCGCCTGGGAACACCAGGTGCTACAGACTTGGGAGACGAACCAGGCAATCCACTCCCAAAACTCAATCCACCATTGAAAACCCTATGAGAAGCACTGACAAAGCGTTTCGCCTGTTGTATGTAGGGTCACTATGAGTCAGACACTGACCTGACAGCACCTAACAACAACAAATATGTTAATCTAAGTGGTTTCAAAATAAAATAAGCTATTTTGTAGTGTTGAGTAAACTATAGCTATTTTAAAGAGGATATGCTGCCTATGTGGTTTCCTTAATTAGGAAATTAATGAGGATCATGAAGGTTTTCCTGCTGGGTTTTGGCTAAATTGCAATAATGCTGCTATCCCTGCTACCAAGCTATGACACTATAATGAGCTCAAGGAAATACTTTATTTTTCTTCTCTAACACTCCCCAAACATTCACTGTTTGAAAGGACAGGTAAGGACTGGGGGTGTAGCACTCAGGAAATATTCATTAAAACTTTTCACCACCTGTGGGCTTCAAAAATTATTCATGCTTCCTTAAGATATGGCAATGACTAAAAAATGTGGCAAGACAGAACCTATTGGTTAATAAGTGGTAGGCTAGAAATTCCGCTTTTCTTAAACTACTATAAAGAGTTTAGGAATGAGTATTGTTGTTGTTGTTAGGTGCCATCAAGTCGAGTCTGACTCATAGTGACCCTCATAGGGTTTTCAATGGCTGACTGTTTCGGGATTGCCTTAGGAGTGGGTTGCCACGTCCTTCTCCCATTTTGTGGTGCTGGGAATCAAACTCAGGACCTCAGAGACTGCAGAGCAGCGCTCTACCAACTGAGCTAAATCCCAGTCCCAGGAATGAGTATTAGATACAGAAAAATTTAGAGTAAGTGCTATTATATTCTGCCCAAAAGGTATTTGTATGTTATATATCATAATATGAGCAATGTAATCCTGAAAGTTTCATTTATTCCCAGGGGATACAGATGTATGCCAAGAAACAGGGCAGGCGGCCATGAGGAAATAACATCCCCACTCTATCGTGTACATGTTGGTTCTGTTTATCAAACAACAGGAAGAACACCTTAAAGGGAACTGGGATTCTCCAACAGACTTGTAGGAATAAAGAGAACATACAAGAATATCAAGGGTCCCAACTGTGTATCTGTTTTAGTTCATTATTATCAATACTTAGGTAGGGTAAGTAAAAACAAGCAAGCGGAAAAGCAGTAACCCAGCAGGGCTCCTGAATCAATAGCAAGATTGAAATATTCCTTCTCTATCATTTTATTTTATGATTAGAGTTAAAAAGTCCCATCTAACAACTAACTGCTAGGTGTTGAATCTTCTTTGACTCTTCATTGTCTATTTTCAATTTCCTGGGTTTCCTGTGCTGCTCCTGGGCCTTCTTTTAAACTGTAGTATATACCTCTTTAATAAACATTTAAAAATAGTAAAATAAACAAGCTGAAAACCAATACAGAAGAGCTGATACTTGTGCTGTCTCTCTTAAATCATGTGTTCCTAGAAGGTTGGATTCCTTTCAATAATGTCATTATATTTATGGTGTTTAATGAACAATTTTTTTAAGGGATTGGTGCTGGGAATGGAACTCAGGTCCTTGCTTACACTAGGCAAGTGCTCGGCCACTGAGCTATATTCTTTACACATTTTTAAAACCACTCTCCCCCTGTTAAATCTTTGGGTTTTATAAGAAGAAAAGGTATATAAAATTCAATACTTGTATGGTTATTATTCGGACATTACTAACCCTATATCGATGATCTCTGTGAATACTTCCCAAAAAGCACTCCATGCATAAAACACAAGTTGGATCAACTGCACAGTCTCTGTAAAGTTAAAGAAAAAAAACTTATCAGTGTCATAAAATAACTTTATTATTTCATACCAGAATATCTCAATTGGAACCCATTCTAAAAGCGCCAGAATAGTGGTATTATTAAGGAAGGAAGTATCATTCCCAAAGATCTGTCAGATCTTTGATGAATTAAGTCAGCTTAAGAATCTGGTTTTCATCCTGGGTAAGTATTAGGGAGTCTTTCAAGGCAGATATTACTACAACGGTAAAATTTTCCAAAGATTTAGAAAACAAGATTCCCCAAAATTTGCTCTTATTAGTTAATCAAACCCAAGGAAGAAGTCATGAAAACCCTAAATTCATAGCTAGTTGGTCAAACTTATACGTGACAATCTTCTGCTTGTGACTGGGTCTGAAATAAAGGACAGTCGTGTGAAACTAAGCTCTCAACTGGTGGGATTCAACATTATTTCCAGGTAGGTAGTGGTAAAATTGAATCAAATTACAGTATACTCAGTTGGTATCCACTGGAGAAATGTATGTGTATAAACTCTCACATGTCTGGTGCCAGAGGTATTCTGAGTGTTGTAAGAAAAATTTCCCTTGTCTACTATTCCAGCTTTGGACACCTGGATGGCCTCAATGCCCTTCTACCACAAATAATGCTGCAATGAATATCCCCATAAATGTTCTCATAAGGGTTGGTTTGAGACTTCATTTGCATATAAACTCTAGAACTACTGGTCATATGCACACAAGGCCTTATTTTGATGTCATGCCACTGTCCATAGAGGCTACATGATGTTAGTAATGCATAAGGGTCTTTATAGCACGTGGGATTATTCAATTTTATGATATATGCTAGCCTAATATATATGAAATGATACTGCTGGACATTTCCCTAATGGTTAATATGTCTGAGCAACTCTTCATATGCTTGTTGTTTTGGGGTTTTCTCTTTTTTGTGCAGTTCTAGGGGACTGAATCCAGAGCCTCACACATACTTTGCAAGTGCTGTACAACTGGGCTGCACCTCTAGTTCCTCCTCCTTTTTTATTTTTTATCTTGAGACAAGGTCTTTCAAGTTACATACGCTGCCTCTGGCCTCTAACTTGTGATCCTCCTTTCTCTGTCTCTTGAGTTGCTGGGTTTACAGGCATGCATCACTGCACCTGGCTGGTGTTTTCTTTTCTATAAATTGCTTAAGTCATTTGTGAATTTTCCTGCTGGGATTGCTATCTTTTTATTCTAGGAAGTTCTTGTATATAGGATAATAATTGCTTGTGAATCCTGAACATTGTCAATATTATCTGCCATTTTGTGACCTATTTATTAAGCTTGCCCACAGGGTCCTTTGAAAATCAGAATTCTCTATTTTGATACAATTAAATTAATAAATACATTTAGCTTTTGCTCCAAAGTCTTAAGAAGTTTTCTCCAAGACTCAAAAAAATTATTTTCTTCTATTAATGCTTTTATCATCCACATTTAAGTATTTAATCCTTAGAGTCTATATGTGATGCAGACTTATTTCTCCATATACAATAAGGTACTTTTCCCTAAACATCATTTACTAAACCTTCTAATTTTTACCTATTGACTCTAATGTCACCTTTATAATGTACTAAGTTCTCAGATATCCATGGTCTATGTTGTATTGTTGTTTCAGCTCTGTAATATGTTTATTTGTTATGCAATACCACAGTTATTACTATGGCTTTGTAGTATAGAGTAAGTCCCTCCCATTTTTCCTTTTCAAAAACAAACTGACAAAACATTCACAATCTCTTATTCTACCACACATCATTTAAGATAAGTTTATAGAGTTCTTCAAAAATATCCAACTAAAATTGACAGAGATTACTTGGAATTTATTGATAAACATTAAGAGTAAATATCCTTACAAGAGAATGTGAATTATTTTGTCTATGCATATTTTCTATGGTTTTTGTTGACGTTTTAAAGTTTTCTTCACATGAGTCCTTTGTATTCTTAAATCAGATTAATATCTGTCCTTTCTAGATTTTTCTGTTTTAATATTTCCTTAAAATCTCATTTCTACTTTGTTAAGGCTGAGAAGAAATGACAATGATTTTTAGTGCCCTTGATGAACTAAGGCGGTAGTAGTTTGTTGATTCTGTTGTGGATATTTTTTCCAAATCTAGTAAGTGTGCAGTCTCTGTACACAGTGACAATTTAAAATCTTCTTAGTATTTATACTTTTCATTTCTTTCTTCCCATCTACTGGTGAAGACTTCCAGTAATAAGTTAAACAGTAGCAATAATAGTAGGTAATTCCTTGTCTTGCTGTAGATCTTAAATAAACACATGAAAGTTTCTTCATAAAGAATTTTGTTCACTTAGGTTTACTAAGACAATACTCTTCTAGAAAGGATCAAGTCTTTAAAGATAAAGATTTGATCCTTTCTTGTATGAATTGTATTTCATGGTAATGAAAAGATTGATGAAGGACTACTTTACTTTTATAGAAGTTTAGTGAATAAATGAAGAAATTAAATTAGAATTCTGCTACCCCAAATGGAATAATTATCTAGGCAACCCTTATGATGACTGCATCTGCCAGGTACCAAAACTCACTGGTCAAATTTAAAATGAAAGCGCCAAGTATTGTGTGCCCATTGTATGAAAAGAATTAAGAAGTTATACATGGGCAGTTATAAAGCTATTATCCCCTCCCCTATATAAAAAGATACTCAACAGGATTCAATCAAGCCTAACTATAAAGAAAAGAAACATGTTAATAAGCAACACCATGAGGACAGAATTAGCTAAATCCATAATGTGGAATATTTCATAGGATGTATGAGCTCATTTCTTAGTCATATAAATGGAAAAATGAAGAAAAGAGTAGAGGGAGAAAGGGAGTCCGAATAGATTAAAATCCATTTATGAGGCTTTGAATCTACCTTTATGAGTTAACCAAGACAACTTCAAACATAGCTAGATATTAGATGATTAGTGTTAATTTTTTAGAATGTTAATGGTTATGGTGAAAAAAGTTACATTCTAAGCATCTATTGATAAGGCATAATGCCTGGAATTTGCTTCATAATAAAGTGGTGGGGCAGAAAAAAGGTGTATACATAATTGTTTTTAAGAGGAACTATCTTTGGATTCCTGAACTGAACTCCATCTAATCATACAGATCACTTTTAGTATATTTTGATTCAAGTATCTAATGCTTATGTAGGATCCTTGTGTATATTGATATGAGAAATGGCTTTATCATGCTGTTTTGTATCTTTATCAGAGTTTGGGATGATTATACTGCCTACTAAAGAAGAAAGCAACTTTTACTCTTTTCACAGTTTCTGCTGTGTAAAAAGCATTGTTGAGTCAGACATGGTGGTGCATTCGGAAGGTTGAGAATGGATGGCAAGTTTAAGGCCAGGATAGGCCACAAATCAAGATTCTGTCGTAACAAAAAAAAAAAAAAGAATTGTTCCTTCAAAATATAGGTTTTGGGGAAGGAAGGTCTCTGACTACCATTCCACTATTTTTCACAATTCATTCAAGTTGCTTATCATTTTTCTAGGAATTTATCCATTTCATCTAAGTTTTCAAAAAAGCACTAGCATTTGTTGTTGTTGTTAGGTGCCTTCAAGTCGGACAAGTCATAGCAACCCTATATACAGCAGATTGAAACACTTCCCAATTCTGTGCCAGGCACACAATCTTATTTATGTTTAAGCCCATTGTTGCAGACACTGTGTCAATCCATCTGGTGGAGGGTTTTCCTTTTGTTCATTGACCTGCCACTCTCCCAAACATGATGTCTTTCTCCAGGCACTGATCTCTCCTGACTACATGTGCAAAATATATAAGACGCAGTCTACTCACTCTTGCTTCCAAGGAGCACTCTGGTTGCACTTCTTCTAGGACAGATCTGTTGGTTCTTTTGGCAGTCCGTCGTATATTCAATAGATGTCTCCAGCACCACAATTCAAAAGCATCAATACTTTTCCTGTCTCCCTTGTTCAACGTCCAGCTTTCACAACCATATGATGCAACTGAAAATACCATGGCATGAGTCAGACGCACCTTCATCTTCAATGTGACATCTATGCTTTTCAATACTCTAAAGAGATCTTTTGCCCCAGCCTTTCCTAGAGCAATGTGTCTTTTGATTTCTTGGCTGCTGCTTCCGCAGGTGTTGATTATAGAGCCAAGCAAAGCAAAATCTTGGACAACCTCAATCTTTTCTCCATTTATTGTGAAGTTGCGTGCTGACCCATTCATAAGGATTTTGTTTTGCTGATGTTTAGTCACAACCCATATTGAAGGCTATGATCTTTGATCTTCATCAGTAAATGTCTTAAATCCTCTTCACTTTCAGCAAGCAGAGTTGTGTCATCTGCATAACGCAGGTTGTTAATGAGTCTTCCTCCAATCTTGATGCCGCGTTCTTCCTCATAAACTCCAGCTTCTTGGATTATTTGCTCAGCGTATAAATTGAAGAGATAGGGTGAAAGTATACAGCCCTGACACACACCTTTCTCAACTTTAAACCAGGCAGTGTTTCCTTGTTCTATTTGAACAACTGCCTCCTGGTTCACGTACAGATTCCTCGTGAGTACAATTAGGTGCTCTGGTATTCCCATTTTCCGAAGTGTTATCCATAATT
>VMDO01038251.1:0-13643 GCA_007922755.1 Pedetes capensis
TGATTAATGTATATTTTGCTATGCAGTTTTTTATTGTTGTGCTTTAGAGAATTTTTTACTACCCATTAAAACATCACAATCAAAGTTAGAAAGTCTTGCTTAAAATCTACATCATAAAAAATTATTAATGTTTTAGTTGGCATTGTTACATCTTTTTACTGAGAATCACCAAGCTCTCTCATTCCTGATTTAGAGTGATGGTGAGAAAATACACACATAACTGGCATTTAAATAATATTTTTGAACATTTATTTCTTGATTGAGAAGCTTAGAAGAGTCTTTCATGTTTATATCAATTGACCACATATCTACAACTTTCTTTTGTGATTCATTCTTTAGGGGGATTCAGGAGGACCATTAATGTGCCAAGAAAACAACAGGTGGCTCCTTGTTGGTGTGACATCATTTGGATACCAGTGTGCTCTGCCTAATCGCCCAGGGGTGTATGCCTGGGTCTCGAGGTTCACAGAATGGATACAGAGTTTTCTACATTAAGCATTCCCAAAACCAGACTGGAAAGTTGGGCCATTTTCCCATTTCTCTCCAAGGAGCATAGACACTGAGAATTTTGGGG
Source organism: Pedetes capensis (assembly GCA_007922755.1). Lineage (NCBI taxonomy): Eukaryota > Metazoa > Chordata > Mammalia > Rodentia > Pedetidae > Pedetes > Pedetes capensis. The sequence goes on from VMDO01038251.1 coordinate 575, forward strand.
GGGAGTTGCTAAAACCCTTTATTCTTACTGAAATCAGTGAAATTCTAAGATAAGGGAAAGGAACAAAAAATTAAAATTTATCTTTGCAACACAAAATAACCTTAAAATACATTTTTATTTTATTTTGAACAATTTTTCTTTCACAGATATCGTTTCCTTTGCCCTTGATCATTGTTTACTGTTTTCTGTTATTTTAAGACAGACCCATACATTTAAGAAAGTAGGAGGAAAATTAGAAAAAGAAATGAAGTACATTGTTTTGCCCAAAGTATGTCATTATTTGAAGTAAACTGCGATAGATTGTTTTCAGTTGTTTAGTTTGCTATTATTAGAATGTCAATAATTTTCTTGCTTTTCCATCCAAATGCACTTTCAGTTTAATTAGATAAAAGTCATTATTTTTCCCTGCTCATAAAAATGATTATTGTAAGCTCATATCGCCCACCTGATTCTGACATGATTGCTTATGTATTCCTCTCAAATAAAGCTAAACAGTAAATATAGACATGTCCATATATTGCATTAGCATCAAAATAAAAAGAAATTAACTGATCATAGTCATCCTATAAAGATGATTTCTACCAGGGTTTTATTCCTACTTTCCATTGATTTCAAGCCAGTATATATAATTGTCAAAAAATAATCAATATTTCAAAGAAATACAACTATTAGAAATGTTTTTTCTTGGTTTATGTGTGTTCTAGTGGATATTTCAAACATGTGAAAAACTTATTTAGACACAGCTGAATTTCCCATTACAAAGCAAAAACATGTAATAAATGAATTTGCTTCACTCATTTAATCTCTTGGATCATTTCCAGGATAACTGCAAACTTCAGTTTAACTTACCACACAGAATCTATTGATTAAATAAATCGCCCAAATGGGGAGGGAGAAAAATCATACCTGCTCAATATAATACCACACACATGCACACACACACACACACACACACACACACACACACACACACACGTTGTTGCATGAGCTGATGTAATCAAAGTGAGTTTGAGGTTTAGAGGAGTTTATAGAATGCATCCATCAGTATGGATGGCCTTATGGAATAAAGGGAGCTAGAGCTACCCCTGGAAGTAATTATTATTATAGTTGCATGTAAGAAGACATTGGGGATGACCCCACAGGCAAGAATGATCCTGAAAGGTCAGGACCAGGGATCAATAGAGAATTATATATTGTGGCACCAAAAAGTTTTCTCATTGGGGAACAGGCAAAGAAATGCAAAACATGTCATATAAAGAAGATGTGGCCAGGTAATAGAGGACTGAAAATTCCCTGTAAACAATTGCATAATTTATTCTTAGGGAAAAAATTGGGGGCCCCTAGACACATATTCTTTTAAAGAAAATTTCAATAACCGTGTCCTAACAAGAGGGATGTAGCAGCAAGGTAGGAACATTCTTTGTGTTTAATATTTGGAAACAGTTCCACATTACATCTGCATTTCCCAACACATATTAAAACTATGTTCTGAAAACACAAACACTGGCAACAGATATACCAAACACTCCAGTTCATTTTTCAAAGTTCAGCTAAAACGGTAAGAAACTGTTAGGACAATATTATTGCCATCATCTAATAAGAGAGGAGTTTATTTTCCCACCCTTAGTCACTTATGGGGTTAGTTATTCCAAAAGAATTATGCAGACCTGGAAAGTGATAAAAGGCAAAATCAAATCCTTTTTCCATCCCTTGGCTGCCTCTGCCTTGCAGCTGTTACAGGCTTGGGTGGCACAGACCAAGGGAAAAGCCTAGTTTTCCTTCCATAGCATCCTGATGAAAAGAATAATTGCATGGTGGTAGCCTGGGGGGAAGAAGTAGATCCCAGCAGCTGGTCTACTGTTCTGCCCAACAAGACCAACAAGACGGATAGCCATGGAAAGAAGGGGGGAGTGCTAAGTCAGGGCAGGCCTAAGCTTAGGATGCAGCCTTCCACCCTCAGGCTCAAAGCAGCTGAAAAGGGGTTGATGCCCCCTTTTGCCTCTTAGTTTGGCCAGCCAATTCTTGACTTAATGAAATCCCTTTATTTTCCAACTGAAAAGGACCAACAGAGAAAAGATTGAGTTTCTCTATTCAGTTTATAACTGCATCTTCCATCCTTACCACACGTAAATAGTGATGTGTCTTCATCTTCGTGTAGTGATGCAACATAGCTGTCTTTTCTTCACATAAGAGAATTAGCCAACACCAATGATCATTCTTCAGAAACAAGAACTCTTTATTTGGTTAAAAGGAGCACAGGGACATTTGAAGGCTAAATAGTTACAACTCTCTCTTGAGAAGAACAAGTCATAAGCATCAAAGAAACTAGGAAAAGATTAGACAGAAAGGAACCACACTATCACAAACTCTCATCAATGAATATTCGATCATTGAAGACTTCCAACCATGTTACACTAATTCATGTCATTTGTAGTTCTTTTCTTGTTCTGAAATGTCGGTGTGCTGTGCTTAGCTCCACACTAGTGGCAACCACTTACCTGGTCCCACATATAAGACCTCTTTATATACTACTAGAGGCTAAATTCAGGTAGGAAAACCATAGGCAAACTCTGCAACCATCTGCCTCCAGTGTCAATCCCATGCCCCCAAACAACCAGTTTCATTTGGTTGGTAAGGGAGGAACCACCTTGATTCCAGAACCCTCAGAGAGCGTCTTGTAGTTCTATAGGCAACGTGTGAAGACATATGATTTATATTGTGTATGCCACCTTTTTGTTCAAGATTGACTGCATTACTATTTATACATCTAGTAGGAAAGTCATTATTTTACAAAATCTCTTTAATTTTAAACTAAAAATAATTGTAAGGCACATGTCTTGCACAATCGAAATTAGATAGTTCTTGCCTCTAAGTAAAATGTTTCAGGAGATTCATACCACAGTAACGGAACAGCTTCTTATTTCTGAAGAGATTTTATAAACATTGTCCAATCAAAAGCAGAGAAACTGGAAGGAGATGAACAATTTCTAGAAAAGAATTTTTATGGTAATATATCTGTGTGTTACTCAGTTTACAACAGTGACACATTTCTTTAATACAGCATGTATTGAAAAATGAAATGCCATAAAAATAAATATTAGAACAGTCCATTTTATCAAACACATGTAAAGGTAAAATATTTTGCACACTGCAAGTTTCAATACAATTTACATTACATTAACTAGATTACAATTTACGAAAGGTGAAAGAAAGAAAAATAACTTCTTCCAACACCCATATTCCCGATGTGATGTGTTGACAGCAATTTTATTTGCATGGTCCATTCCATTTACTTAAAGTTTGGGTGCAGCCGTTAGCAAAATAAGCATGTCTTGCTCCACTATTAGCACAGCATATTTTGTAAATGAAATAATAAACATATAAAAATTAATTTTAATATTTGCCTCAAGGGGGAGCTTACAGTTCATCTTGCAGATCCTTTGAGATTTCAAGCCATTCCAAGCTAATATTCTGATGCCATTCCATATACTGATCCAGAATTATAAAACTATTTTCTTTTCTTGAGCCAAGTCAATGAATTATTATACCTCCATGCCACTTTCCTTTCTGGTGCTCTTTGAAATCCACAGTGTGGACTGGTTTGGGCTAGTTTTTGTTCTTCCTTTACTGAAAGACATAAGAAGAAATAAATTCAGTGCCTAAAACTTCTTAGCAAATGAGGCATGTCTTGGTCCAAATGGAGAGACCGCAAATACTTATTTATAAAAGAGTCCTTCTCTCACCAGCACATTTTCCATTCCTACAAAAAATTCTAGATTATTTCAATGTGTGAAGATGGCAAGCAGTTTTTATGAATGATGAAAAACAAAAAAGTATGTTTGTTTGAGTCTTCAAATATTTAGTGTTCAGATTGTTGTTGTTTGATGCTGTTGAGTTGTGTCTAACTCATAGCAACCCTCATAGGGTGTCCAGTGGCTGATTATTTCAGTTGTGGGCTGCCACATCCTTCTCCCATTTTTTGAGAGTTCATATAAACACATTCAAAAATGTGCCTGACACGATACTAAAAGTTTCCATTTTGTTCAGTAATAAACTTTTATTTACTTCAGTCAAAGCCTGCAGCTGTAGCCCTGTGGCATCCGATCCCGTCAGATCTTGGAAGCTAAGCAGGGTCGGGGCTGGTTAGTACCTGGATGGGAGACCGCCTGGGAACACCAGAAGCTGTAGGCTTGGGAGAAGGACCTGGCAAACCCCTCCCAAAAATCAATCTGCCATTGAAAACCCTATGAACAGCAAAGAAGCACTGACAATAGTGTTTCCCCTGTTGTACAGAGAGTCGCTATGAGTCGGATACCGACTTGACAGCACCTAACAACAACAACTTCAATCAATGATTTTGAACTCTTTTTGCCCTGCCACAATATATGCTGAATTTAATACCAAAATGTCAAAACAAATACTGTGGTACTAGGTGTTAAGTACCTGCTACTCCCCTCTTCCCATTAGTTTCTCTGTCCTGTACTTAAGTCACTTGGTTCCTGAAAGCTTAATTGTGCCTTGTTCTCTGAAACCAACTCAGTTCAACAACAGATTCAAGCTTTAGTAACTAAACAGAGTCTGAGACACAACTATATTTTTATCAGAAGTGGAATTCTAGACCACATTTCCAGCCTGTGTCTTGAGTTCAGCTTTTGTTTTTTTATGAAATGATTACTTTTTAGGCACATGCAGAAGTACTCGTAAGTTTCTCCAAGTTATCTTCAACCAGATTACTTGGAAAGATCCAGATTCCTTTGGTTCTAGTTTCCTGAGAACGACCTCTCACTGAAATATTGTTCTTTACCTGTCCTTGTTCACTGTGTTCTGTTCCTGCTCCTACCCCTGGTCATCCCCCTTCAAGTTCCAGCAGCTCCCCTAGTCTCCACAGCCATGCCTCCACCACAGCCTCACTATCTGGCAAACCTTGCAGAGCTTCTGCACATCTGACCATTACTAGTTAAAACATCATTTACTTCACTTCAACTTGCTGTTTTTGCAAATAATAACATATCCAAGTTGTATGTTTTATAGATTTTCCTTTGAAGAAATAAGATCAACATGACTTTATTGTACCCAACCATCTAACATCAATAGAAAAAAAGCCAAAGTTTATTAAGAGCACACTTCTTTTAGGAAATGGTTATTAGTGTAGCTTTTATAGAAAATTAATATTTCATTTAGGAATTTTGTTAATAGGGAGTTTTTAAGGGAACAAGAGTTATTTTGAACATGTCATGGAATGATAGAAACCATCATGTGTACCAGATTAGAATTTAAAGTTTCTGCAAGGCACTCAGATGACAATGGACTTGAATCTTTGATGAAGTTTCTCCTTGCTTTCCTGGAAGAAAGGAAAAGGGGAGGATCTAAGAATGAATGAATGAAATACTACAGCTAATTTTGGCACTGGAAGTTTATTTTCCAAGTTTAGGGTTATTTTCTTATTCTGCAAATTTCAAACAAGTGAAAAAATCCATAGATCTCTTACAATAAAAACCTAGGAGATTCAGGTTGAATACAATCATCATAATAACATATTGCTTGGAAAAATGAAATAAACTTTGGACAAAATATAGTTACTCAGCACCTTAACACTTTTTACTTTACAAATGAGAATGCCTAAATCATATTTTCAAATCAATTTTTTCTAGCTGATTTGCTACTTATAGTTCTTTAACAGTTTGTCTGGCTTAAAGAGGATTTTTATCTCCAATTCTCTTTCTACTTCATTGCTTTTCACAATGAGAAATCATCTTTCCATCTATAGTCCTAGGAGTTAGGGCAAGAAATCACATGTTTACTATTGTTTCTACTCCATACAAAGTATCTGCCAACAAACTTTAATTGTGTTCTACACATATATTTAAAAAGGCCTATGAGGCACCATGGTACATATCGATAATCTCATAAGAGGCTGAAACAATAGGATAATTAGTCCAAGACCAGAAGTAGCCTGTGTAATTTAATAAGACCCTGTCTCAACACACACACACACACACACACACACACACACAAAAATGGTCTAGGGGTAGAGCACTTGCCCAGCATGTGTGAGGCCCTATGGGTTCAACTGCTCAATACTAAGAAGAAAAAGGAAAGTCAAAAGGACACAAAGTATAGTATTAATTTCTCAAGCTTTACTGGTCATTATTCAAAATATTTTAACCTCTAGTTAATTGTAGGTTAGGTCCTCTTAAAAATTTATGTGAAAGATTTATAACTTATGCCTATTTATTTTCTGGGGAATTTGTTGCTTAGTGGGTTCTTTAAGGTTGCTTTCAAAAAAGGAAGGTGAAGGCAAAAGAGAAAAATTCTTTCATTTGCATGTCCTATCCTGATAGCGGCATTCTTTTGATCAGTTATTACCTAAAACATTGTGACAAAAATGTCTAATTTATTCTAGCAAAAATGTCCTTATTCAAACTAAGTATCTTCTACTGTTTCCTTTTAAATTTATTTTAAAAATTGACACACATGGAAAATGTTTCACTTCTCTAAATCAAGTATATGGGTCAGCAAGCACAAAAGTTAGAATATTCCCTAGACATCTTGGTTCAAGATATATCATTTTATTTCAAAATACCTACCTGCTAAATAGTAAATGTTTTTCCAGTACAGGGGTGTGAACCGAGGGCTTCATGAATGCTAGGCAAGTGTCCTACCATTGAGCAGGAACCCCAGACCATTTTGTTTTTAATCATGAGATGGAATCTCACGTAGTTATGCATGCTGACTCTGGCCTGGAAATCATGATCCTCCTGCCTCCACCTCCAGAGTAGCTTAGATTACATGTTTGTGCCACAGCACCTGGTTAATAATGACTTAGTTTTGCCACTGTACTTTATTTCCTATACTTAAAAGATCCACTGGAGAGAGTATAGTATAGTGTATCTGTTATAAGTTCACATGTATTCAAGTTTCAGGTCCACCACATATACAAACTGCAGAACCAAGACAAATTAGGTAACCCATCTAAGCCACCGCTTTCTCAACTAAAAGCAGAAACAGAAAGGCATCTATTTCATAAGCCTTATGAGGAGTAAATGAGACACTGTATGACTCCAATAATCAAGGCCACATCCTGTAAGATTATATATACTGCATTTGTACTAGAAGATATGAACATAAGAACTTTTTAAGTCAAATTAAAGATATAACAATTTTTATAGTAATATTGTAAAAGATTTCTGAAAACCTACTTAAAGTTTTTCAGGTTATCTCCACATAAATAAGTCATTTACCTCTTATGTAGCATCTGGAAACAGCAGGTTCCAAAAGCAACCAGTATCAGTAAGAGCAGCGGTATCGTTGGTATAATAACATAAATTAGATTGGGAAGTATGCCTGCAAAAGTAAAATACTTTAGTGTAAAAAGATAGTTGAGAAAAGATTCTAACACCAAAGTCATAAAAGAATTTCCCAAAAACATTAAGGTAAAGTAGAGTTATTATCTAAAAGCAAATTCCAGACAAGGCTTATCCCAAAATACTAAAAAATCTAATTAAATAATAAATCCAGGTGTTTTGGGTAAAAATCAAAGATAAAGTTTTACTGCACTAGTAGTTACGCTCAATTCAATGTCCATACCACTAAAACTATTATTATATTTGCAATTCATATACGGGTTAATTTTTACCACAAATTAATAATCTTAGCTATCACCTTTCATTAATCCTTCTCAATCATTAGAGAAGTAAGCACTGATTATTAAACAATGATAATTATGAAAATCATTGTTGACTTATTGGATGAATAATTATTTAGCCAGTGTTATGATATGTAAATCTCTTGGATTAAACCAAAATATGTAAATATTAATTGACAATACAGTCATAACACAGAGACGTAAGATTCCAAGGGCACAAAGACATGATCTCAATTAAATTCTAAACAGAATTATTTTTAATCCTATTCCATCACACTTGATAATGGTAGGTATTCCCAGTAAAAAAAAAAAAAAAAAAAAAAAAGCTGCAACACCCAAGTCCCACACACCATGAAGTGACTTTATTATCATAACTTCAATGTCATAAGAGAGAAAATATTCCTAATATAATTACTTACTCATATCCTTAATTAGGTTTAGATATTACAAATAATGTTGAAATCAGCTACCTAAAATGTCAAAAGCACTAAGTCTTAATATCATGTCTATAAAAGGAAGGCAAATTGAAGAACTATGTATGCCTTTAGCTTGCACACTAAAAGTCATCATTATGACGAATCTATATAACTCTGGTCAAAGTAGACTGGATGTAGAGCAATTTATTCCCTTAAATGGATATCACTTTCTTTGTGAACAGAAGACATTAATGAGGTCTAGTGATGGGGTGCCTTTAGCCATACCACCCTGGCATCAGATCTTGTCTGATCTCAGAAACTAAGCAGGGTTGGGCCTGGTTAGTACTTGGAGGGGAAATCACCTGGGAATACTAGGTGCTGTAGGCTTAGAAGGACCTGGCAGCCCACTCTCAAAACACAATCCACCATTGAAAACCTTATGAGTAGCAAAGAAGCACTGACATAGTGCTGGGCATGGCACAGTGTTGGGGAATGTTTCATCTCTTGCATGTAAGGTCACTGTGAGTCAGACAGGACTCCACAGCACCTAACAACAACAACAACAACAACAACAACAACAACAACAACAATGCAGGGTAATCTACAGAAGTTTTGCTATGTTTCACTTGTTCTTTTGAGCCTCCAACAGGTGATTTTAAGCATTTTAAGAATTCATGCAATACTTCCTTTTGAAAATGCCATTATCATTCTTAATGCTAATGATGAGGGAAAAAGAGAAAGTATCACCTATGCCTTTGTGGATTTTGAGTCACTTGCAGAAAGATTTTAAGACTTTGGATCATTGGCTGAATCTTCACAAAATAAGTAGGATAAATAAGCAGTTCTACCCACTGGCATAAGGCCGTGTTAAAGGGCTCTCCCAACTGACATTAATAGCAGTTTCTGCCTAATGTGCAACTTGCACTGGGGATTGCATTTTGTTTATGTTGTAAGCAGTGGTGTATTGGAGACAGTTTGACCAAGAGCTCATTGAATGCATCTCTTCCCAAACTGCAGTGCAGTAATGTCATTTTTGTAGCTTGAAATTGGCCAAGTAGGAATATTTATACCATACAATTTAGGAAAAGTTACAAACCAGGATTTTCATCTTATACCTCACCTCTCCCCGCTTGCAAGCCACTGAGTAACTCTGCATGCCAAGTTACACGATGATATTGACATGTTCTATAAAGAGCAAGGTTATAATGTGGATCACTTAATTTAGTACCAGATGTATTCACTTGAAATGAAAATAAAACAGGTTCTACTATTCAAAAAGTAGCATGACATAGTTAGTTCTAACCTAGTTCAAAAATAAATGTCGACGGGCCCATTTTTAGTGTATTACTTCTCCAAGCAAAGGAAAATTTCACTGGGGTCAACAGAAAGCAGGTTTTGAAAGCATAGTTCTATATTTGGCAGAATTAAGACACATGAACAAATTACCTGCTTCAGTAACAACCACATTTTCATGGGTGTCTGCTGGTTGATTTGTAAGGTAAGGCTTTTCAGCAGGATCTGTTGGACTAATCTCTGTAAATAATTAGTACAGGAATCATAATGATTAAAAAAGAGAAATGCAAACCTAGATAAAAATAAGTTTATTACATAACAATAAAATACATCTTGATTTTGATTGCTGAACATTTTAAAGCAAAAAAATCTAAATTTAAGTGTACATAACACCATTAAAGTATAAGTCAACATTTAATGATGTTTAAATAAAAGATCCCTTTAAGGAATTTCCTCTGTAATCCAAGACTGTGTTAAGGAATTAACAGTTGGGCTGGGCTGATGGCAGCCTGTTACAAGCAATTATGACAAAGTAGGCACAGTTAGGCAAAGATAAGCAAGCACTCTTGAGAATAATGAGAGCATGAGATATTATACGCAATTAAAAGACCAACAAACCCAGCACTTAAGAGGCTGAGGCAGGAGGATGGTGGTGAGTTTGAGGCCAGCATGGGCTTAGTGAAAACCCTATCACAAAAAAAACAAACAAAAAAGCAAACAATAATATAATTAATTACAAAAGATGAAAATGATTTTTCAATGTAATATTTAGTTTTCTCCTTGCAATAATAATCAGGAGATGACTATGTAGGGATTGCATTTGGAATTGATTCAAGAGTCAAACAATGATACTCTAAAACACATATATGTTCTACACAAACAATGACATTCTTAGATTTATTTTCCAATAATGTCTATTACTTTAAATGATGTTAATAAGTGAAACATTGGCAAATTGTTTCTTTTTTGGCTTTATGAGATTAGATGGCTGTCTTCAATTGTCAAACACTTAAAAATGTTAAAAATTTCTTACCATGTTTTGGTATTACTGTGTCTCATATATTTTCCTCCTAAGGAACAATTTGTTATGAATAATTTAGCAACAGTAAATTGTATTGTTAAGAAACAAGTCTGTATATTTGTTTTAACTTGTTCCATAAATGTATTTCTCTATTTACTTTTGTCAGTTGATGGGCAAAAATTGCATGCAGTATCTTTTATAGTCTTTACAATCTAAAAGCATTTAAAGTAATATTTACTACTCTTATATTGTCATAGTCTAAATTCAATGTAAGTTTAATCATATACTCTTCTGTATTAATGTTAATGATTCTTGTTTAGCTGAGTTGGTAGAGCACTGAGGGTTGCTGTAAATGAGACCCAACTCAACGACACCTAACAATAACATAGGTTTAAGACTCAGTCCTAACCTGTACTGACTCTTCTGAAGAATGTAGGCATCCTATGACTATGGTTGGGCAAGTAGTGTTTACTGAACGCCATGGATATTATGCAATTTATCAACATAGAATTGATTACTTTTAATATAATTTTAACAAAATGTACTGTGATTGCTGATTAAATAAAATCTTAGAAACATAATTCTATACACGTTACTTTTAGTATCTAAACAGGAAAGGTCCCCACATGTCTATCAGTTTGCAGTACTATGGAGGCTTGCATGCTGCTGAAAGATATGCAACATGTATTACAGATACCAGCAGGGGCACACATGGTGGACAGGTTCAGCTGAGCTTTCAAATTAAGACAGACTAGGGAAGAGGACCTGGCATCCTACTCCTGAAACAAGTAACAATTGAAAACCCTATTAATAGCAGAGAAACACTGACAGATATAGTGCCAGAAAATGGAAGGTACTCAAAAGACAACTGTGGAAGAGTTGCCTCCTCAAAGTAGTTGTTGTTAGGTGCCATCGAGTCGGTATCGGACTCATAGCAACCCTCATAGGGTTTTCAATGGCTGACTATTTCAGGATTGCCTTGGGAGTGGATTGCCAGGCCCTTCTCCCATTTTTGCGGTGCTGGGAATTGAACTCGGGACCTCAGAAACTGCAGCACAGAGCTCTACCAACTGAGCTAAATCCCAGCCCCTTCAAAGTAGAGTCTACCTTAATAATGGGCAAACAACAAACAGAAGAGAAAAAAAAATTTTTTTTTTTTTTTTGCAGCACTTGGAGATTGAACCCAGGGCTTGTACACACTTTGCAAGTGCTTTACCATTGGGCTTCACCCCCAGCCCATTTGTACTTTTCATTTTGTATCTTGAGATAGGGTCTTGCTGAGTTAAGCAGGCTGCCTCTGCCTCCCTAGTTGCTGGCATTTTAGGCATACACTAGTATGTTTGGCTAGTAAGGCTATCTCAACACAAAAATTCAGAAGTATCCCCATGAAAATGTCTTTGGATGACTTTGGCAGACCCAAACAATAAATATGCAGAAGAAAGCTATTGTTGTTGTTAGGTGCAGTCCAGTTGGTATCTGACTCATAGCACCTCTATATACAGCAGGCGAAACATTATTGTCAGTGCTTCTCTGCTGTTCCTAGGGTTTTCAGTGGCAGATTGATTTTTGAGAGTGACTTGTCAGGTCCTTCTCCAAGCCTACAGTATCTGGTGTTCCCAGGCGGTCTTCCATCCAAGTACTAACCAGGCCCGACCCTGCTTAGCTTCCAAGATCTGACGGGATCGGATGCCACAGGGCTATGGTTGCAGGAATCCCTAGCCATTAGGGAAATGCAAATCAAAACAACATTGAGATTCCATCCCTCTCCAGTAAAAATCGCCAAGATTAATAAAATAAATAATAAATAATGCTGGCAAGGATATGAAAAAGAGAAACAGCTTTACATTGCTGATGGGACTGTAAATTAGTTTAGCTACTTTGGAAATCAATACAGAGATATCTTAGAAAACCAAGAATAGAACTGCCATATGACCCAGCTATACCACTCCTGGGAATACACTCAAAGGAAGATAAATCATCATACCACAGGGATACCTGCCCTTCCATATTTAATGCAGAACTCTTCACACTCGCAAGGGTAAGGAATAAACAAAGATGTCCAACAGCAGAGGAATGGATGGAAAATTGTGGTGTATATACACAATGGAATATTATTCAACAATAAAGAAGAATGGAATTATGTCATTTTCAGCAAAACGGATGGAACTGGAGAACATTATCTTAAGTGAGTAAACCCAGTCCCCAAAAGAAAAATGCCATATGTTCTAAGTCATATGTGGGAGCTAAATTTAACTTAAAGTAAGAAAAAAATCTATACACATGTAGATATATAAAAATGAACAATCATGCTTATATAAGAAGGAAAAATATAACCAGAGTAGAAAGAAGGGGGAGGGGATCAGTGGGTGGGAGTGGAGATGGGGGAAGGGAATAGGGAAGGGTAAGTAAAGTAGAGGGAAAAGGGAGAGAGGAAAATCTCAAGATATATGCTGAAACTATGTGTATACATGGGATAAAAGAGCAGAAAGGAAAGAGAAAAAAATCAATGAGAATATAACCCATGATTGCATATGATTTTTATCACATATTAATTAAAATTCTGCCTTTTTTCTGTAAAATATGTAAGTTGATGAAAGTGTAACCAAAAGAGATATAATATCTGTATTATGGATATAGTAAAAGTCTCATTATCCTTACTCCACCAACATAAGGAAAAAGTAAATCAATAAAATG